>CM062512.1:55000-60000 GCA_031479575.1 Coregonus ussuriensis | reverse complement strand
AGTGAGAGAGAGAGACAGTGTGAGTGAGTGAGTGAGAGAGAGAGAGTGTGAGTGAGTGAGTGAGTGAGTGAGTGAGAGACTCTGAGACAGAGAGAGAGACTATACAACAGGGAAAAGAAAAGAGGCCGCAATCAGCCTTCTGACCCACATGCACCTGCTGGGACTCTTCTCCCAGTCCAACCACATATGCAGCCCTTGTTCCACTTGGGGAGAGAGAGAGAGAGAGAGAGAGAGAGAGAGAGAGAGAGAGAGAGAGAGAGTGTGAGTGAGTGAAAGAGAGAGAGAGACTGAGTGAGTGAGTGAGTGAGAGAGTGTTTCCGGAATTCCAAATAGAGCAGCAGCTGCTGAAAAATGAGCTCCTACAAATATTGAAATTTATATGGTTTTTAGAGTGAAGTACATTGGAAAAAAAACAAAAGAAAACTGCAAGACTGAATAAGAGACAAAACAAGCAACAAACAAAGAAGAAAGGCTTTTGAAAAAGTAACTATTTTTCATAAAATTGTACAGTTATCTTAGCTAGCTGAATTGTTTACCAGTTGCTAAGCAGTTGCTAGGGACTCTCCTGGAAGAAGCTAGCTAGCTAACAAAGAATATCTTGTTAACAGAAGAAAAGAAAGACAAAATAAGACAAAATAAGAACAGAAGACAAAGGACATCAAAGTAAAACAGTCCTCTAAAAGACACAAGAATAATACAAGAATAATACAAGAAACAACGCTTATATTGCAACATTGTGTACAGCGTTGCTATGGAAATTGTTTACCCACCAGGCATCCAGACAGAGAAAGCTAAGAAAAGTTTCAAAGATTTGATGATGGGACAGAACCATGAATGCCTGTTTGCAGATCTTACCAGTTGCAAAACAAGAACAAATTTAATTTTTAATACCAAACGAGGGCACATATGGAAAAGAGTTATTTGCAACACTTTCCCTTTCTCAAAAAAGAGAGGCATCAGCCAAGGATGTCAGATCAGCATTTTTGAAGAAGTTGACCAGAGCAACACGTATCAAACAGTAAACTTATATAATAATGGAACTGTATTGATACAAGGCAATGATTCAAGCCTCCAGGCTTTTGAGAATATGTTTGCTACCCTAAAAGCAGAAGCCGAACTCATCTCAGAAACGGAGGAACAAGTCAAGGAGGGAGATGGAGAAAAGCAGGCCCCAACGGTCTCTGTGACCCAGCAAGAAGCCCTCAGTGTCCCTCTACCTACCTCACCCGCAGCAGACAAAGCCAAGGACATGCCTACAACACCAAGAACACCTGCTATGCAACGTTTCCACAACACCCTCTCTCTCGTCGAAGCAGAGGTCATAGAACTCAGAGAGAACAAGCTTCAAGAGGACGACACTGTCCAGAAACTAAAAGAAGAGATGAAACAGTTCAGGGAGGAGAGCAGAGCATCTATTGCTAAATTAGAAAGCAGAATGGACAAACTGAGTCAGACAAATGATGACCTCAGAGACCATCTGAGCACAACAAGAAAGGAGCTAGAGCAGAGAGAGAGGTACATTGACACCCTCAACCAGCAGCTAGTCAATATGTCCTCTGCATCTAGAGAACATGTCCACCAGCCTGGTACAACACAAGCAGAACCTGAGACCAGCATGGCCTCCACCACACAGCCTGATGACACTGCACCCGCCTACCAGTCTGCTCCAGTCCAGATCAGCCAACCAGCCACCCAGTCTTCTCCAGCCCAGGTCAGCCAACCAGCCTCCCAGTCTGCTCCAGCACAGTGTGCTCCAGCCCAGGTCAACCTATCAGCCTCTAAGTCTGCAGCCCAGGTCAGCCAACCAGCCACCCAGTCTTCTCCAGCCCAGGTCAGCCAACCAGCCTCCCAGTCTGCTCCAGCACAGTGTGCTCCAGCCCAGGTCAACCTATCAGCCTCTAAGTCTGCAGCCCAGGTCAGCCAACCAGCCTCCCAGTCTGCTCCAGCCCAGGTCAGCCAACCAGCCTCCCAGTCTGCTCCAGCCCAGGTCAGCCAACCAGCCACCCAGTCTTCTCCAGCCCAGGTCAGCCAACCAGCCTCCCAGTCTGCTCCAGCCCAGGTCAGCCAACCAGCCACCCAGTCTGCTCCAGCCCAGGTCAGCCAACCAGCCACCCAGTCTGCTCCAGCCCAGGTCAGCCAACCAGCCACCCAGTCTGCTCCAGCCCAGGTCAGAATACCAGTCTCCCAGTCTGCTCCACCCAGACAGTCACCCACAACTGCAATCCTTATTGATTCAAATGGGAAGTTCTTAGTCCAGGAAAGATTATTCCCTAGACACCAGGTGTATAAGTTCTGGTGTCCTACAACTGACAGTGCAATGCAGCTACTCAGTCAGACCAGGATTGACACCCCCGACAACATCATCATCCACACTGGCACAAACGACCTTCATGCCAAAGGTGAAAATGTATCTGGGGCAGTGAGAAGAGTAGCAGAACGGGCACAGGCTATGTTCCCAACAACCAATATAGTTGTGTCCACCCTCCTACCAAGAAAAGACTTCCCAGGACAGTTGATCGACAAAATAAATCAACAGATCACTGTGGACTGTGCCTCACTGCTCAACGTTAGAATGGCTCACCATCCCACTCTGACATGTGAACACTTATACGATAATGTACACCTTGATCAGGACAGTGTCAGAACTTTTGCTAAGGACCTAAAGGATGCAACACTTGGCAGGGACCCACACACCCATCACCCCAGCAGCAGAGCCCCCCTGCCCCACCGTCTGAAACAACAGTACCCCCACCATCCCCAGGAGAGAAGAGCCAGACACGGCTTATTACAGCACAGCTCTACAAGACCGGGCCCAACACAGCATAGATTTACCAGACCAGACCCGCCTCAGGACAGCACGACCAGACGGGGCCCGCCTCAGGACAGCACGACCAGACCCGTCCCATCACAACACAGCTCTACCAGACCCGGCCCATCACAACACAGCTCTACTAGACCCGGCCCATCACAACACAGCTCTACTAGACCCGGCCCATCACAACACAGCTCTACCAGACCCAGCCCATCACAACACAGTTCTACTGGACCCGGTCCATCACAACACAGCACTGACCACTACTCCAGGGTCGGGCAGAACACTGTCCTTCAGAGAAGTACACCACATGATGCAGTCCACACCATGTATCATTCAGATCATCAGCCTACATATGCTGAGGTAACCTCTGGCAAAAGACACCTAGAACTATCAGAGATAGGAGAGGTGCGCCAACTACTGCATCTAATATGCAGACTACTGGGCTAGACAGACCCTTTAATTCACACACACACACACACACACAGACAGGGTTGCAGATTGCATTGGACTTATTTTTTGGGCCATTCTTATTAATTTGTTTACAACTATCCTTTATTTTATTGGCACTGGTATTATAATAATAGTGATGTGTAATGGTGTGTGTGTGTGTGTGTGTGTGTGTGTATGTATGTATGTATGTATGTATGTATGTATGTATGTATGTATGTATGTATGTATGTATGTATGTATATGTATGTTTATGTGTATGTATGTATGTATGCATGTATGTGTGTATGTGTATATATATATATATTACTATTATTATTATTATATATATATTTTTTTCAATGTACTTTACTCAAACCAGTGAATATCACTTATTATAAATGAGATCATTAACTATCAGCTCTTGGAATATCCAGGGCCTGTACTCTTCACATTTTGGTTATAAAACAACAAATCCAGAATTGATTAAAAACATCAAGGGACAGGACATCATAATCCTACTGGAAACATGGTGTCGTGGAGACATAGATACTCAGTGTCCCTCAGGCTATAGAGAAAGTTTACTACCATCAATCAAACATAAAAATGTTAAACGGGGCCGAGACTCAGGTGGAATCATCATTTGGCATAAGCAGGACTTAGCACTGAATGAAATGAAAAAAGGTACTAATCACATTTGGTTAAAACTTAACAAAGGTACAATCTATTGTGACAATGATGTATACATATGTGCAGCTTATGCTCCTCCCTCAGATTCATCATATTATGATGATCAGTTTTTTGACAATCTCCATACAGAAATCATTCAATTTCAGGCAGAGGGTAAAGTGCTTCTTTGTGGAGATTTCAATGCAAGAACAGGTTCTGAGCCTGACTACACTGATGCGGGAGGTAACCACCACATATTGGGACACCCCTCCTTGTACAGTAGCCCAATTATAAATAATAGAAACAGTCCTGACCAAATACTGAACAAAAATGGGAAGGAGTTAGTGCATCTCTGTCGAGCCTTAGGCCTGTACATGCTTAATGGTAGAATCAGAGGGGACTCTTTAGGTCAGTTTACTTACTGCTCAGCTCTTGGGACAAGTGTAGTCGATTATGCCATCACTGACATTGACCCCTCCTCCATTAGTGCATTCACTGTCAGACCACAGACACCATTGTCAGATCACAGTCAGATCAACGTGTTTCTGAAGAAATTAACCGGCAATATTCATTCAAAAAAACAGCCGAATAAACTCTACAACATGAACCAATCGTACAGATGGGCTCAAAACAGTGCAGAGAGATTCATTGAAACATTGAACTCAAATGAAATGATGAACTCTATACAGTTTTTCAATTACTCACAATACCAAAACAATAAAGAAGGTGTCAATTCGGCTACTCAAAACATAAATAACATTTTGCAAAAAGCAGCATCGAAAGCAAATTTGAGAAAACCAAAGAAATGCAAAATCAGAAACAAAAAACAAAATGTTTCTGAAAAATGGTTTGATAACGAATGTAAAACAATTAGAAAACACCTAAGACAAATTTCAAATGAAAAACATAAGCAGCAAAACAACCCAGATCTACGCTATGAATACTTTGAAACTCTGAAACAGTATAAACATACACTAAAACGCAAGAAATTGAATTATACCAACAAGACACTTGATGAAATTGAAAGTGCAATTGACCAAAATCAGTTCTGGGACATGTGGAACAATTTAAGCATGACAAAGCCACAAGA
>CM062512.1:40000-45000 GCA_031479575.1 Coregonus ussuriensis | reverse complement strand
TGATGATGGGACAGAACCATGAATGCCTGTTTGCAGATCTTACCAGTTGCAAAACAAGAACAAATTTAATTTTTAATACCAAACGAGGGCACATATGGAAAAGAGTTATTTGCAACACTTTCCCTTTCTCAAAAAAGAGAGGCATCAGCCAAGGATGTCAGATCAGCATTTTTGAAGAAGTTGACCAGAGCAACACGTATCAAACAGTAAACTTATATAATAATGGAACTGTATTGATACAAGGCAATGATTCAAGCCTCCAGGCTTTTGAGAATATGTTTGCTACCCTAAAAGCAGAAGCCGAACTCATCTCAGAAACGGAGGAACAAGTCAAGGAGGGAGATGGAGAAAAGCAGGCCCCAACGGTCTCTGTGACCCAGCAAGAAGCCCTCAGTGTCCCTCTACCTACCTCACCCGCAGCAGACAAAGCCAAGGACATGCCTACAACACCAAGAACACCTGCTATGCAACGTTTCCACAACACCCTCTCTCTCGTCGAAGCAGAGGTCATAGAACTCAGAGAGAACAAGCTTCAAGAGGACGACACTGTCCAGAAACTAAAAGAAGAGATGAAACAGTTCAGGGAGGAGAGCAGAGCATCTATTGCTAAATTAGAAAGCAGAATGGACAAACTGAGTCAGACAAATGATGACCTCAGAGACCATCTGAGCACAACAAGAAAGGAGCTAGAGCAGAGAGAGAGGTACATTGACACCCTCAACCAGCAGCTAGTCAATATGTCCTCTGCATCTAGAGAACATGTCCACCAGCCTGGTACAACACAAGCAGAACCTGAGACCAGCATGGCCTCCACCACACAGCCTGATGACACTGCACACGCCTACCAGTCTGCTCCAGTCCAGATCAGCCAACCAGCCACCCAGTCTTCTCCAGCCCAGGTCAGCCAACCAGCCTCCCAGTCTGCTCCAGCACAGTGTGCTCCAGCCCAGGTCAACCTATCAGCCTCTAAGTCTGCAGCCCAGGTCAGCCAACCAGCCACCCAGTCTTCTCCAGCCCAGGTCAGCCAACCAGCCTCCCAGTCTGCTCCAGCACAGTGTGCTCCAGCCCAGGTCAACCTATCAGCCTCTAAGTCTGCAGCCCAGGTCAGCCAACCAGCCTCCCAGTCTGCTCCAGCCCAGGTCAGCCAACCAGCCTCCCAGTCTGCTCCAGCCCAGGTCAGCCAACCAGCCACCCAGTCTTCTCCAGCCCAGGTCAGCCAACCAGCCTCCCAGTCTGCTCCAGCCCAGGTCAGCCAACCAGCCACCCAGTCTGCTCCAGCCCAGGTCAGCCAACCAGCCACCCAGTCTGCTCCAGCCCAGGTCAGCCAACCAGCCACCCAGTCTGCTCCAGCCCAGGTCAGAATACCAGTCTCCCAGTCTGCTCCACCCAGACAGTCACCCACAACTGCAATCCTTATTGATTCAAATGGGAAGTTCTTAGTCCAGGAAAGATTATTCCCTAGACACCAGGTGTATAAGTTCTGGTGTCCTACAACTGACAGTGCAATGCAGCTACTCAGTCAGACCAGGATTGACACCCCCGACAACATCATCATCCACACTGGCACAAACGACCTTCATGCCAAAGGTGAAAATGTATCTGGGGCAGTGAGAAGAGTAGCAGAACGGGCACAGGCTATGTTCCCAACAACCAATATAGTTGTGTCCACCCTCCTACCAAGAAAAGACTTCCCAGGACAGTTGATCGACAAAATAAATCAACAGATCACTGTGGACTGTGCCTCACTGCTCAACGTTAGAATGGCTCACCATCCCACTCTGACATGTGAACACTTATACGATAATGTACACCTTGATCAGGACAGTGTCAGAACTTTTGCTAAGGACCTAAAGGATGCAACACTTGGCAGGGACCCACACACCCATCACCCCAGCAGCAGAGCCCCCCTGCCCCACCGTCTGAAACAACAGTACCCCCACCATCCCCAGGAGAGAAGAGCCAGACACGGCTTATTACAGCACAGCTCTACAAGACCGGGCCCAACACAGCATAGATTTACCAGACCAGACCCGCCTCAGGACAGCACGACCAGACGGGGCCCGCCTCAGGACAGCACGACCAGACCCGTCCCATCACAACACAGCTCTACCAGACCCGGCCCATCACAACACAGCTCTACTAGACCCGGCCCATCACAACACAGCTCTACTAGACCCGGCCCATCACAACACAGCTCTACCAGACCCAGCCCATCACAACACAGTTCTACTGGACCCGGTCCATCACAACACAGCACTGACCACTACTCCAGGGTCGGGCAGAACACTGTCCTTCAGAGAAGTACACCACATGATGCAGTCCACACCATGTATCATTCAGATCATCAGCCTACATATGCTGAGGTAACCTCTGGCAAAAGACACCTAGAACTATCAGAGATAGGAGAGGTGCGCCAACTACTGCATCTAATATGCAGACTACTGGGCTAGACAGACCCTTTAATTCACACACACACACACACACACAGACAGGGTTGCAGATTGCATTGGACTTATTTTTTGGGCCATTCTTATTAATTTGTTTACAACTATCCTTTATTTTATTGGCACTGGTATTATAATAATAGTGATGTGTAATGGTGTGTGTGTGTGTGTGTGTGTGTGTGTGTATGTATGTATGTATGTATGTATGTATGTATGTATGTATGTATGTATGTATGTATATGTATGTTTATGTGTATGTATGTATGTATGCATGTATGTGTGTATGTGTATATATATATATATTACTATTATTATTATTATATATATATTTTTTTCAATGTACTTTACTCAAACCAGTGAATATCACTTATTATAAATGAGATCATTAACTATCAGCTCTTGGAATATCCAGGGCCTGTACTCTTCACATTTTGGTTATAAAACAACAAATCCAGAATTGATTAAAAACATCAAGGGACAGGACATCATAATCCTACTGGAAACATGGTGTCGTGGAGACATAGATACTCAGTGTCCCTCAGGCTATAGAGAAAGTTTACTACCATCAATCAAACATAAAAATGTTAAACGGGGCCGAGACTCAGGTGGAATCATCATTTGGCATAAGCAGGACTTAGCACTGAATGAAATGAAAAAAGGTACTAATCACATTTGGTTAAAACTTAACAAAGGTACAATCTATTGTGACAATGATGTATACATATGTGCAGCTTATGCTCCTCCCTCAGATTCATCATATTATGATGATCAGTTTTTTGACAATCTCCATACAGAAATCATTCAATTTCAGGCAGAGGGTAAAGTGCTTCTTTGTGGAGATTTCAATGCAAGAACAGGTTCTGAGCCTGACTACACTGATGCGGGAGGTAACCACCACATATTGGGACACCCCTCCTTGTACAGTAGCCCAATTATAAATAATAGAAACAGTCCTGACCAAATACTGAACAAAAATGGGAAGGAGTTAGTGCATCTCTGTCGAGCCTTAGGCCTGTACATGCTTAATGGTAGAATCAGAGGGGACTCTTTAGGTCAGTTTACTTACTGCTCAGCTCTTGGGACAAGTGTAGTCGATTATGCCATCACTGACATTGACCCCTCCTCCATTAGTGCATTCACTGTCAGACCACAGACACCATTGTCAGATCACAGTCAGATCAACGTGTTTCTGAAGAAATTAACCGGCAATATTCATTCAAAAAAACAGCCGAATAAACTCTACAACATGAACCAATCGTACAGATGGGCTCAAAACAGTGCAGAGAGATTCATTGAAACATTGAACTCAAATGAAATGATGAACTCTATACAGTTTTTCAATTACTCACAATACCAAAACAATAAAGAAGGTGTCAATTCGGCTACTCAAAACATAAATAACATTTTGCAAAAAGCAGCATCGAAAGCAAATTTGAGAAAACCAAAGAAATGCAAAATCAGAAACAAAAAACAAAATGTTTCTGAAAAATGGTTTGATAACGAATGTAAAACAATTAGAAAACACCTAAGACAAATTTCAAATGAAAAACATAAGCAGCAAAACAACCCAGATCTACGCTATGAATACTTTGAAACTCTGAAACAGTATAAACATACACTAAAACGCAAGAAATTGAATTATACCAACAAGACACTTGATGAAATTGAAAGTGCAATTGACCAAAATCAGTTCTGGGACATGTGGAACAATTTAAGCATGACAAAGCCACAAGAATTAGCCATACAAGATGAAGGAATTTGGAAAACGTATTTTGATAATCTATACAAAAACATCCCACAAAAAGAATTACAACAGAACCAATTAGAAATTCAAGAAAAATTGAACATCCTTGAATCGGTCATTAAAAACAACCAAAATCCATTAGATTACCCAATAACCCAACAAGAACTAAATGAAAAGCTCAAATCTATAAAATCAAAGAAGGCTTGTGGTCTAGATAACATCAGAAATGAAATGCTGAAAAACAGCACACCTGAGTTGCAAAATGCTGTGCTTAAGTTGTTCAATATAGTTTTATCTTCTGGCTGCTTCCCTGATGTCTGGAACCAGGGGCTCATCTCCCCTATCCACAAATGTGGAGACAAATCAGACCCCAATAATTACAGGGGAATTTGCGTAAACAGCAACTTGGGAAAGGTTTTCTGTAGCATTTTGAATTCAAGAATTCAAACCTTTCTTCAAGAGAAAAATGTAATAAGTAAAGGTCAAATTGGCTTTCTCCCTAACCATCGCACTACTGACCATATATACACCTTACACACACTAATTAATAAACACGTCCACCAAAAAAAAGAGGGCAAAATATTTGCTTGCTTTATTGACTTTAAAAAAGCATTTGATTCTATTTGGCATGAAGGGCTATTCTACAAAATTCTCCAAAGTGGGCTTGGTGGTAAGGTGTATGACTTAATAAAATGTATGTACACAGAAAACAAGTGTGCAATAAAAATCAAAAACCAAAGAACAGAATTCTTTTCACAACGTCGAGGTGTGAGACAAGGCTGCAGTTTGAGTCCAAATCTTTTCAACATTTA
>CM062511.1:34854271-34888153 GCA_031479575.1 Coregonus ussuriensis | reverse complement strand
AAACCCTAACCCTAACCCTAACCCTAACCCTAACCCTAACCCTAACCCTAACCCTAACCCTAACCCTAACCCTAACCCTAACCCTAACCCTAACCCTAACCCTAACCCTAACCCTAACCCTAACCCTAACCCTAACCCTAACCCTAACCCTAACCCTAACCCTAACCCTAACCCTAACCCTAACCCTAACCCTAACCCTAACCCTAACCCTAACCCTAACCCTAACCCTAACCCTAACCCTAACCCTAACCCTAACCCTAACCCTAACCCTAACCCTAACCCTAACCCTAACCCTAACCCTAACCCTAACCCTAACCCTAACCCTAACCCTAACCCTAACCCTAACCCTAACCCTAACCCTAACCCTAACCCTAACCCTAACCCTAACCCTAACCCTAACCCTAACCCTAACCCTAACCCTAACCCTAACCCTAACCCTAACCCTAACCCTAACCCTAACCCTAACCCTAACCCTAACCCTAACCCTAACCCTAACCCTAACCCTAACCCTAACCCTAACCCTAACCCTAACCCTAACCCTAACCCTAACCCTAACCCTAACCCTAACCCTAACCCTAACCCTAACCCTAACCCTAACCCTAACCCTAACCCTAACCCTAACCCTAACCCTAACCCTAACCCTAACCCTAACCCTAACCCTAACCCTAACCCTAACCCTAACCCTAACCCTAACCCTAACCCTAACCCTAACCCTAACCCTAACCCTAACCCTAACCCTAACCCTAACCCTAACCCTAACCCTAACCCTAACCCTAACCCTAACCCTAACCCTAACCCTAACCCTAACCCTAACCCTAACCCTAACCCTAACCCTAACCCTAACCCTAACCCTAACCCTAACCCTAACCCTAACCCTAACCCTAACCCTAACCCTAACCCTAACCCTAACCCTAACCCTAACCCTAACCCTAACCCTAACCCTAACCCTAACCCTAACCCTAACCCTAACCCTAACCCTAACCCTAACCCTAACCCTAACCCTAACCCTAACCCTAACCCTAACCCTAACCCTAACCCTAACCCTAACCCTAACCCTAACCCTAACCCTAACCCTAACCCTAACCCTAACCCTAACCCTAACCCTAACCCTAACCCTAACCCTAACCCTAACCCTAACCCTAACCCTAACCCTAACCCTAACCCTAACCCTAACCCTAACCCTAACCCTAACCCTAACCCTAACCCTAACCCTAACCCTAACCCTAACCCTAACCCTAACCCTAACCCTAACCCTAACCCTAACCCTAACCCTAACCCTAACCCTAACCCTAACCCTAACCCTAACCCTAACCCTAACCCTAACCCTAACCCTAACCCTAACCCTAACCCTAACCCTAACCCTAACCCTAACCCTAACCCTAACCCTAACCCTAACCCTAACCCTAACCCTAACCCTAACCCTAACCCTAACCCTAACCCTAACCCTAACCCTAACCCTAACCCTAACCCTAACCCTAACCCTAACCCTAACCCTAACCCTAACCCTAACCCTAACCCTAACCCTAACCCTAACCCTAACCCTAACCCTAACCCTAACCCTAACCCTAACCCTAACCCTAACCCTAACCCTAACCCTAACCCTAACCCTAACCCTAACCCTAACCCTAACCCTAACCCTAACCCTAACCCTAACCCTAACCCTAACCCTAACCCTAACCCTAACCCTAACCCTAACCCTAACCCTAACCCTAACCAACCCTAACCCTAACCCTAACCCTAACCCTAACCCTAACCCTAACCCTAACCCTAACCCTAACCCTAACCCTAACCCTAACCCTAACCCTAACCCTAACCCTAACCCTAACCCTAACCCTAACCCTAACCCTAACCCTAACCCTAACCCTAACCCTAACCCTAACCCTAACCCTAACCCTAACCCTAACCCTAACCCTAACCCTAACCCTAACCCTAACCCTAACCCTAACCCTAACCCTAACCCTAACCCTAACCCTAACCCTAACCCTAACCCTAACCCTAACCCTAACCCTAACCCTAACCCTAACCCTAACCCTAACCCTAACCCTAACCCTAACCCTAACCCTAACCCTAACCCTAACCCTAACCCTAACCCTAACCCTAACCCTAACCCTAACCCTAACCCTAACCCTAACCCTAACCCTAACCCTAACCCTAACCCTAACCCTAACCCTAACCCTAACCCTAACCCTAACCCTAACCCTAACCCTAACCCTAACCCTAACCCTAACCCTAACCCTAACCCTAACCCTAACCCTAACCCTAACCCTAACCCTAACCCTAACCCTAACCCTAACCCTAACCCTAACCCTAACCCTAACCCTAACCCTAACCCTAACCCTAACCCTAACCCTAACCCTAACCCTAACCCTAACCCTAACCCTAACCCTAACCCTAACCCTAACCCTAACCCTAACCCTAACCCTAACCCTAACCCTAACCCTAACCCTAACCCTAACCCTAACCCTAACCCTAACCCTAACCCTAACCCTAACCCTAACCCTAACCCTAACCCTAACCCTAACCCTAACCCTAACCCTAACCCTAACCCTAACCCTAACCCTAACCCTAACCCTAACCCTAACCCTAACCCTAACCCTAACCCTAACCCTAACCCTAACCCTAACCCTAACCCTAACCCTAACCCTAACCCTAACCCTAACCCTAACCCTAACCCTAACCCTAACCCTAACCCTAACCCTAACCCTAACCCTAACCCTAACCCTAACCCTAACCCTAACCCTAACCCTAACCCTAACCCTAACCCTAACCCTAACCCTAACCCTAACCCTAACCCTAACCCTAACCCTAACCCTAACCCTAACCCTAACCCTAACCCTAACCCTAACCCTAACCCTAACCCTAACCCTAACCCTAACCCTAACCCTAACCCTAACCCTAACCCTAACCCTAACCCTAACCCTAACCCTAACCCTAACCCTAACCCTAACCCTAACCCTAACCCTAACCCTAACCCTAACCCTAACCCTAACCCTAACCCTAACCCTAACCCTAACCCTAACCCTAACCCTAACCCTAACCCTAACCCTAACCCTAACCCTAACCCTAACCCTAACCCTAACCCTAACCCTAACCCTAACCCTAACCCTAACCCTAACCCTAACCCTAACCCTAACCCTAACCCTAACCCTAACCCTAACCCTAACCCTAACCCTAACCCTAACCCTAACCCTAACCCTAACCCTAACCCTAACCCTAACCCTAACCCTAACCCTAACCCTAACCCTAACCCTAACCCTAACCCTAACCCTAACCCTAACCCTAACCCTAACCCTAACCCTAACCCTAACCCTAACCCTAACCCTAACCCTAACCCTAACCCTAACCCTAACCCTAACCCTAACCCTAACCCTAACCCTAACCCTAACCCTAACCCTAACCCTAACCCTAACCCTAACCCTAACCCTAACCCTAACCCTAACCCTAACCCTAACCCTAACCCTAACCCTAACCCTAACCCTAACCCTAACCCTAACCCTAACCCTAACCCTAACCCTAACCCTAACCCTAACCCTAACCCTAACCCTAACCCTAACCCTAACCCTAACCCTAACCCTAACCCTAACCCTAACCCTAACCCTAACCCTAACCCTAACCCTAACCCTAACCCTAACCCTAACCCTAACCCTAACCCTAACCCTAACCCTAACCCTAACCCTAACCCTAACCCTAACCCTAACCCTAACCCTAACCCTAACCCTAACCCTAACCCTAACCCTAACCCTAACCCTAACCCTAACCCTAACCCTAACCCTAACCCTAACCCTAACCCTAACCCTAACCCTAACCCTAACCCTAACCCTAACCCTAACCCTAACCCTAACCCTAACCCTAACCCTAACCCTAACCCTAACCCTAACCCTAACCCTAACCCTAACCCTAACCCTAACCCTAACCCTAACCCTAACCCTAACCCTAACCCTAACCCTAACCCTAACCCTAACCCTAACCCTAACCCTAACCCTAACCCTAACCCTAACCCTAACCCTAACCCTAACCCTAACCCTAACCCTAACCCTAACCCTAACCCTAACCCTAACCCTAACCCTAACCCTAACCCTAACCCTAACCCTAACCCTAACCCTAACCCTAACCCTAACCCTAACCCTAACCCTAACCCTAACCCTAACCCTAACCCTAACCCTAACCCTAACCCTAACCCTAACCCTAACCCTAACCCTAACCCTAACCCTAACCCTAACCCTAACCCTAACCCTAACCCTAACCCTAACCCTAACCCTAACCCTAACCCTAACCCTAACCCTAACCCTAACCCTAACCCTAACCCTAACCCTAACCCTAACCCTAACCCTAACCCTAACCCTAACCCTAACCCTAACCCTAACCCTAACCCTAACCCTAACCCTAACCCTAACCCTAACCCTAACCCTAACCCTAACCCTAACCCTAACCCTAACCCTAACCCTAACCCTAACCCTAACCCTAACCCTAACCCTAACCCTAACCCTAACCCTAACCCTAACCCTAACCCTAACCCTAACCCTAACCCTAACCCTAACCCTAACCCTAACCCTAACCCTAACCCTAACCCTAACCCTAACCCTAACCCTAACCCTAACCCTAACCCTAACCCTAACCCTAACCCTAACCCTAACCCTAACCCTAACCCTAACCCTAACCCTAACCCTAACCCTAACCCTAACCCTAACCCTAACCCTAACCCTAACCCTAACCCTAACCCTAACCCTAACCCTAACCCTAACCCTAACCCTAACCCTAACCCTAACCCTAACCCTAACCCTAACCCTAACCCTAACCCTAACCCTAACCCTAACCCTAACCCTAACCCTAACCCTAACCCTAACCCTAACCCTAACCCTAACCCTAACCCTAACCCTAACCCTAACCCTAACCCTAACCCTAACCCTAACCCTAACCCTAACCCTAACCCTAACCCTAACCCTAACCCTAACCCTAACCCTAACCCTAACCCTAACCCTAACCCTAACCCTAACCCTAACCCTAACCCTAACCCTAACCCTAACCCTAACCCTAACCCTAACCCTAACCCTAACCCTAACCCTAACCCTAACCCTAACCCTAACCCTAACCCTAACCCTAACCCTAACCCTAACCCTAACCCTAACCCTAACCCTAACCCTAACCCTAACCCTAACCCTAACCCTAACCCTAACCCTAACCCTAACCCTAACCCTAACCCTAACCCTAACCCTAACCCTAACCCTAACCCTAACCCTAACCCTAACCCTAACCCTAACCCTAACCCTAACCCTAACCCTAACCCTAACCCTAACCCTAACCCTAACCCTAACCCTAACCCTAACCCTAACCCTAACCCTAACCCTAACCCTAACCCTAACCCTAACCCTAACCCTAACCCTAACCCTAACCCTAACCCTAACCCTAACCCTAACCCTAACCCTAACCCTAACCCTAACCCTAACCCTAACCCTAACCCTAACCCTAACCCTAACCCTAACCCTAACCCTAACCCTAACCCTAACCCTAACCCTAACCCTAACCCTAACCCTAACCCTAACCCTAACCCTAACCCTAACCCTAACCCTAACCCTAACCCTAACCCTAACCCTAACCCTAACCCTAACCCTAACCCTAACCCTAACCCTAACCCTAACCCTAACCCTAACCCTAACCCTAACCCTAACCCTAACCCTAACCCTAACCCTAACCCTAACCCTAACCCTAACCCTAACCCTAACCCTAACCCTAACCCTAACCCTAACCCTAACCCTAACCCTAACCCTAACCCTAACCCTAACCCTAACCCTAACCCTAACCCTAACCCTAACCCTAACCCTAACCCTAACCCTAACCCTAACCCTAACCCTAACCCTAACCCTAACCCTAACCCTAACCCTAACCCTAACCCTAACCCTAACCCTAACCCTAACCCTAACCCTAACCCTAACCCTAACCCTAACCCTAACCCTAACCCTAACCCTAACCCTAACCCTAACCCTAACCCTAACCCTAACCCTAACCCTAACCCTAACCCTAACCCTAACCCTAACCCTAACCCTAACCCTAACCCTAACCCTAACCCTAACCCTAACCCTAACCCTAACCCTAACCCTAACCCTAACCCTAACCCTAACCCTAACCCTAACCCTAACCCTAACCCTAACCCTAACCCTAACCCTAACCCTAACCCTAACCCTAACCCTAACCCTAACCCTAACCCTAACCCTAACCCTAACCCTAACCCTAACCCTAACCCTAACCCTAACCCTAACCCTAACCCTAACCCTAACCCTAACCCTAACCCTAACCCTAACCCTAACCCTAACCCTAACCCTAACCCTAACCCTAACCCTAACCCTAACCCTAACCCTAACCCTAACCCTAACCCTAACCCTAACCCTAACCCTAACCCTAACCCTAACCCTAACCCTAACCCTAACCCTAACCCTAACCCTAACCCTAACCCTAACCCTAACCCTAACCCTAACCCTAACCCTAACCCTAACCCTAACCCTAACCCTAACCCTAACCCTAACCCTAACCCTAACCCTAACCCTAACCCTAACCCTAACCCTAACCCTAACCCTAACCCTAACCCTAACCCTAACCCTAACCCTAACCCTAACCCTAACCCTAACCCTAACCCTAACCCTAACCCTAACCCTAACCCTAACCCTAACCCTAACCCTAACCCTAACCCTAACCCTAACCCTAACCCTAACCCTAACCCTAACCCTAACCCTAACCCTAACCCTAACCCTAACCCTAACCCTAACCCTAACCCTAACCCTAACCCTAACCCTAACCCTAACCCTAACCCTAACCCTAACCCTAACCCTAACCCTAACCCTAACCCTAACCCTAACCCTAACCCTAACCCTAACCCTAACCCTAACCCTAACCCTAACCCTAACCCTAACCCTAACCCTAACCCTAACCCTAACCCTAACCCTAACCCTAACCCTAACCCTAACCCTAACCCTAACCCTAACCCTAACCCTAACCCTAACCCTAACCCTAACCCTAACCCTAACCCTAACCCTAACCCTAACCCTAACCCTAACCCTAACCCTAACCCTAACCCTAACCCTAACCCTAACCCTAACCCTAACCCTAACCCTAACCCTAACCCTAACCCTAACCCTAACCCTAACCCTAACCCTAACCCTAACCCTAACCCTAACCCTAACCCTAACCCTAACCCTAACCCTAACCCTAACCCTAACCCTAACCCTAACCCTAACCCTAACCCTAACCCTAACCCTAACCCTAACCCTAACCCTAACCCTAACCCTAACCCTAACCCTAACCCTAACCCTAACCCTAACCCTAACCCTAACCCTAACCCTAACCCTAACCCTAACCCTAACCCTAACCCTAACCCTAACCCTAACCCTAACCCTAACCCTAACCCTAACCCTAACCCTAACCCTAACCCTAACCCTAACCCTAACCCTAACCCTAACCCTAACCCTAACCCTAACCCTAACCCTAACCCTAACCCTAACCCTAACCCTAACCCTAACCCTAACCCTAACCCTAACCCTAACCCTAACCCTAACCCTAACCCTAACCCTAACCCTAACCCTAACCCTAACCCTAACCCTAACCCTAACCCTAACCCTAACCCTAACCCTAACCCTAACCCTAACCCTAACCCTAACCCTAACCCTAACCCTAACCCTAACCCTAACCCTAACCCTAACCCTAACCCTAACCCTAACCCTAACCCTAACCCTAACCCTAACCCTAACCCTAACCCTAACCCTAACCCTAACCCTAACCCTAACCCTAACCCTAACCCTAACCCTAACCCTAACCCTAACCCTAACCCTAACCCTAACCCTAACCCTAACCCTAACCCTAACCCTAACCCTAACCCTAACCCTAACCCTAACCCTAACCCTAACCCTAACCCTAACCCTAACCCTAACCCTAACCCTAACCCTAACCCTAACCCTAACCCTAACCCTAACCCTAACCCTAACCCTAACCCTAACCCTAACCCTAACCCTAACCCTAACCCTAACCCTAACCCTAACCCTAACCCTAACCCTAACCCTAACCCTAACCCTAACCCTAACCCTAACCCTAACCCTAACCCTAACCCTAACCCTAACCCTAACCCTAACCCTAACCCTAACCCTAACCCTAACCCTAACCCTAACCCTAACCCTAACCCTAACCCTAACCCTAACCCTAACCCTAACCCTAACCCTAACCCTAACCCTAACCCTAACCCTAACCCTAACCCTAACCCTAACCCTAACCCTAACCCTAACCCTAACCCTAACCCTAACCCTAACCCTAACCCTAACCCTAACCCTAACCCTAACCCTAACCCTAACCCTAACCCTAACCCTAACCCTAACCCTAACCCTAACCCTAACCCTAACCCTAACCCTAACCCTAACCCTAACCCTAACCCTAACCCTAACCCTAACCCTAACCCTAACCCTAACCCTAACCCTAACCCTAACCCTAACCCTAACCCTAACCCTAACCCTAACCCTAACCCTAACCCTAACCCTAACCCTAACCCTAACCCTAACCCTAACCCTAACCCTAACCCTAACCCTAACCCTAACCCTAACCCTAACCCTAACCCTAACCCTAACCCTAACCCTAACCCTAACCCTAACCCTAACCCTAACCCTAACCCTAACCCTAACCCTAACCCTAACCCTAACCCTAACCCTAACCCTAACCCTAACCCTAACCCTAACCCTAACCCTAACCCTAACCCTAACCCTAACCCTAACCCTAACCCTAACCCTAACCCTAACCCTAACCCTAACCCTAACCCTAACCCTAACCCTAACCCTAACCCTAACCCTAACCCTAACCCTAACCCTAACCCTAACCCTAACCCTAACCCTAACCCTAACCCTAACCCTAACCCTAACCCTAACCCTAACCCTAACCCTAACCCTAACCCTAACCCTAACCCTAACCCTAACCCTAACCCTAACCCTAACCCTAACCCTAACCCTAACCCTAACCCTAACCCTAACCCTAACCCTAACCCTAACCCTAACCCTAACCCTAACCCTAACCCTAACCCTAACCCTAACCCTAACCCTAACCCTAACCCTAACCCTAACCCTAACCCTAACCCTAACCCTAACCCTAACCCTAACCCTAACCCTAACCCTAACCCTAACCCTAACCCTAACCCTAACCCTAACCCTAACCCTAACCCTAACCCTAACCCTAACCCTAACCCTAACCCTAACCCTAACCCTAACCCTAACCCTAACCCTAACCCTAACCCTAACCCTAACCCTAACCCTAACCCTAACCCTAACCCTAACCCTAACCCTAACCCTAACCCTAACCCTAACCCTAACCCTAACCCTAACCCTAACCCTAACCCTAACCCTAACCCTAACCCTAACCCTAACCCTAACCCTAACCCTAACCCTAACCCTAACCCTAACCCTAACCCTAACCCTAACCCTAACCCTAACCCTAACCCTAACCCTAACCCTAACCCTAACCCTAACCCTAACCCTAACCCTAACCCTAACCCTAACCCTAACCCTAACCCTAACCCTAACCCTAACCCTAACCCTAACCCTAACCCTAACCCTAACCCTAACCCTAACCCTAACCCTAACCCTAACCCTAACCCTAACCCTAACCCTAACCCTAACCCTAACCCTAACCCTAACCCTAACCCTAACCCTAACCCTAACCCTAACCCTAACCCTAACCCTAACCCTAACCCTAACCCTAACCCTAACCCTAACCCTAACCCTAACCCTAACCCTAACCCTAACCCTAACCCTAACCCTAACCCTAACCCTAACCCTAACCCTAACCCTAACCCTAACCCTAACCCTAACCCTAACCCTAACCCTAACCCTAACCCTAACCCTAACCCTAACCCTAACCCTAACCCTAACCCTAACCCTAACCCTAACCCTAACCCTAACCCTAACCCTAACCCTAACCCTAACCCTAACCCTAACCCTAACCCTAACCCTAACCCTAACCCTAACCCTAACCCTAACCCTAACCCTAACCCTAACCCTAACCCTAACCCTAACCCTAACCCTAACCCTAACCCTAACCCTAACCCTAACCCTAACCCTAACCCTAACCCTAACCCTAACCCTAACCCTAACCCTAACCCTAACCCTAACCCTAACCCTAACCCTAACCCTAACCCTAACCCTAACCCTAACCCTAACCCTAACCCTAACCCTAACCCTAACCCTAACCCTAACCCTAACCCTAACCCTAACCCTAACCCTAACCCTAACCCTAACCCTAACCCTAACCCTAACCCTAACCCTAACCCTAACCCTAACCCTAACCCTAACCCTAACCCTAACCCTAACCCTAACCCTAACCCTAACCCTAACCCTAACCCTAACCCTAACCCTAACCCTAACCCTAACCCTAACCCTAACCCTAACCCTAACCCTAACCCTAACCCTAACCCTAACCCTAACCCTAACCCTAACCCTAACCCTAACCCTAACCCTAACCCTAACCCTAACCCTAACCCTAACCCTAACCCTAACCCTAACCCTAACCCTAACCCTAACCCTAACCCTAACCCTAACCCTAACCCTAACCCTAACCCTAACCCTAACCCTAACCCTAACCCTAACCCTAACCCTAACCCTAACCCTAACCCTAACCCTAACCCTAACCCTAACCCTAACCCTAACCCTAACCCTAACCCTAACCCTAACCCTAACCCTAACCCTAACCCTAACCCTAACCCTAACCCTAACCCTAACCCTAACCCTAACCCTAACCCTAACCCTAACCCTAACCCTAACCCTAACCCTAACCCTAACCCTAACCCTAACCCTAACCCTAACCCTAACCCTAACCCTAACCCTAACCCTAACCCTAACCCTAACCCTAACCCTAACCCTAACCCTAACCCTAACCCTAACCCTAACCCTAACCCTAACCCTAACCCTAACCCTAACCCTAACCCTAACCCTAACCCTAACCCTAACCCTAACCCTAACCCTAACCCTAACCCTAACCCTAACCCTAACCCTAACCCTAACCCTAACCCTAACCCTAACCCTAACCCTAACCCTAACCCTAACCCTAACCCTAACCCTAACCCTAACCCTAACCCTAACCCTAACCCTAACCCTAACCCTAACCCTAACCCTAACCCTAACCCTAAC
This sequence comes from Coregonus ussuriensis, assembly GCA_031479575.1. NCBI lineage: Eukaryota > Metazoa > Chordata > Actinopteri > Salmoniformes > Salmonidae > Coregonus > Coregonus ussuriensis. The sequence continues at coordinate 34,877,009 of CM062511.1, read as the reverse complement.
CCTAACCCTAACCCTAACCCTAACCCTAACCCTAACCCTAACCCTAACCCTAACCCTAACCCTAACCCTAACCCTAACCCTAACCCTAACCCTAACCCTAACCCTAACCCTAACCCTAACCCTAACCCTAACCCTAACCCTAACCCTAACCCTAACCCTAACCCTAACCCTAACCCTAACCCTAACCCTAACCCTAACCCTAACCCTAACCCTAACCCTAACCCTAACCCTAACCCTAACCCTAACCCTAACCCTAACCCTAACCCTAACCCTAACCCTAACCCTAACCCTAACCCTAACCCTAACCCTAACCCTAACCCTAACCCTAACCCTAACCCTAACCCTAACCCTAACCCTAACCCTAACCCTAACCCTAACCCTAACCCTAACCCTAACCCTAACCCTAACCCTAACCCTAACCCTAACCCTAACCCTAACCCTAACCCTAACCCTAACCCTAACCCTAACCCTAACCCTAACCCTAACCCTAACCCTAACCCTAACCCTAACCCTAACCCTAACCCTAACCCTAACCCTAACCCTAACCCTAACCCTAACCCTAACCCTAACCCTAACCCTAACCCTAACCCTAACCCTAACCCTAACCCTAACCCTAACCCTAACCCTAACCCTAACCCTAACCCTAACCCTAACCCTAACCCTAACCCTAACCCTAACCCTAACCCTAACCCTAACCCTAACCCTAACCCTAACCCTAACCCTAACCCTAACCCTAACCCTAACCCTAACCCTAACCCTAACCCTAACCCTAACCCTAACCCTAACCCTAACCCTAACCCTAACCCTAACCCTAACCCTAACCCTAACCCTAACCCTAACCCTAACCCTAACCCTAACCCTAACCCTAACCCTAACCCTAACCCTAACCCTAACCCTAACCCTAACCCTAACCCTAACCCTAACCCTAACCCTAACCCTAACCCTAACCCTAACCCTAACCCTAACCCTAACCCTAACCCTAACCCTAACCCTAACCCTAACCCTAACCCTAACCCTAACCCTAACCCTAACCCTAACCCTAACCCTAACCCTAACCCTAACCCTAACCCTAACCCTAACCCTAACCCTAACCCTAACCCTAACCCTAACCCTAACCCTAACCCTAACCCTAACCCTAACCCTAACCCTAACCCTAACCCTAACCCTAACCCTAACCCTAACCCTAACCCTAACCCTAACCCTAACCCTAACCCTAACCCTAACCCTAACCCTAACCCTAACCCTAACCCTAACCCTAACCCTAACCCTAACCCTAACCCTAACCCTAACCCTAACCCTAACCCTAACCCTAACCCTAACCCTAACCCTAACCCTAACCCTAACCCTAACCCTAACCCTAACCCTAACCCTAACCCTAACCCTAACCCTAACCCTAACCCTAACCCTAACCCTAACCCTAACCCTAACCCTAACCCTAACCCTAACCCTAACCCTAACCCTAACCCTAACCCTAACCCTAACCCTAACCCTAACCCTAACCCTAACCCTAACCCTAACCCTAACCCTAACCCTAACCCTAACCCTAACCCTAACCCTAACCCTAACCCTAACCCTAACCCTAACCCTAACCCTAACCCTAACCCTAACCCTAACCCTAACCCTAACCCTAACCCTAACCCTAACCCTAACCCTAACCCTAACCCTAACCCTAACCCTAACCCTAACCCTAACCCTAACCCTAACCCTAACCCTAACCCTAACCCTAACCCTAACCCTAACCCTAACCCTAACCCTAACCCTAACCCTAACCCTAACCCTAACCCTAACCCTAACCCTAACCCTAACCCTAACCCTAACCCTAACCCTAACCCTAACCCTAACCCTAACCCTAACCCTAACCCTAACCCTAACCCTAACCCTAACCCTAACCCTAACCCTAACCCTAACCCTAACCCTAACCCTAACCCTAACCCTAACCCTAACCCTAACCCTAACCCTAACCCTAACCCTAACCCTAACCCTAACCCTAACCCTAACCCTAACCCTAACCCTAACCCTAACCCTAACCCTAACCCTAACCCTAACCCTAACCCTAACCCTAACCCTAACCCTAACCCTAACCCTAACCCTAACCCTAACCCTAACCCTAACCCTAACCCTAACCCTAACCCTAACCCTAACCCTAACCCTAACCCTAACCCTAACCCTAACCCTAACCCTAACCCTAACCCTAACCCTAACCCTAACCCTAACCCTAACCCTAACCCTAACCCTAACCCTAACCCTAACCCTAACCCTAACCCTAACCCTAACCCTAACCCTAACCCTAACCCTAACCCTAACCCTAACCCTAACCCTAACCCTAACCCTAACCCTAACCCTAACCCTAACCCTAACCCTAACCCTAACCCTAACCCTAACCCTAACCCTAACCCTAACCCTAACCCTAACCCTAACCCTAACCCTAACCCTAACCCTAACCCTAACCCTAACCCTAACCCTAACCCTAACCCTAACCCTAACCCTAACCCTAACCCTAACCCTAACCCTAACCCTAACCCTAACCCTAACCCTAACCCTAACCCTAACCCTAACCCTAACCCTAACCCTAACCCTAACCCTAACCCTAACCCTAACCCTAACCCTAACCCTAACCCTAACCCTAACCCTAACCCTAACCCTAACCCTAACCCTAACCCTAACCCTAACCCTAACCCTAACCCTAACCCTAACCCTAACCCTAACCCTAACCCTAACCCTAACCCTAACCCTAACCCTAACCCTAACCCTAACCCTAACCCTAACCCTAACCCTAACCCTAACCCTAACCCTAACCCTAACCCTAACCCTAACCCTAACCCTAACCCTAACCCTAACCCTAACCCTAACCCTAACCCTAACCCCAACCCTAACCCTAACCCTAACCCTAACCCAATCCCTGAACCTTGACCCCGATACCAACCTTAATTTGAACTCAAGCCTCAAATCTAACCTTAACCCTAACCCCTTGGGACTTAAAAAGTGGATATCAGGAATCCCACAGGTCTGAAACAAAAGTATGAGAGCCTAATTTTAACCTTGAAACTGACAATCTTAATTGGTAATTTAAATTATAACCCTGGCTTCATAAAGATGTATTCTGAGGAGCCTGGGAATTGGAAGGTATGTATTGTTTGGGTAGTGTCTGGGTGTTTATCCTCTTGGAGGAAAAGGTTACTCTTATCTGTTCTTTTTCAGGGATAAACTATAACATCTTTCTTTGGGGTATATCTCCCAATTTCCTGTAGGACTATGATGTATCAATAGGAGAAATAGAATTAGAGAACATGTGCCCGTGTATTTGGTCCTCTTGAAGGGCAATTTTCTCTTAAACCTAACCCTAACCCTAACCCTAACCCTAACCCTAACCCTAACCCTAACCCTAACCCTAACCCTAACCCTAACCCTAACCCTAACCCTAACCCTAACCCTAACCCTAACCCTAACCCTAACCCTAACCCTAACCCTAACCCTAACCCTAACCCTAACCCTAACCCTAACCCTAACCCTAACCCTAACCCTAACCCTAACCCTAACCCTAACCCTAACCCTAACCCTAACCCTAACCCTAACCCTAACCCTAACCCTAACCCTAACCCTAACCCTAACCCTAACCCTAACCCTAACCCTAACCCTAACCCTAACCCTAACCCTAACCCTAACCCTAACCCTAACCCTAACCCTAACCCTAACCCTAACCCTAACCCTAACCCTAACCCTAACCCTAACCCTAACCCTAACCCTAACCCTAACCCTAACCCTAACCCTAACCCTAACCCTAACCCTAACCCTAACCCTAACCCTAACCCTAACCCTAACCCTAACCCTAACCCTAACCCTAACCCTAACCCTAACCCTAACCCTAACCCTAACCCTAACCCTAACCCTAACCCTAACCCTAACCCCTAAACCCTAACCCTAACCCTAAACCCTAACCCTAACCCTAACCCTAACCCTAACCCTAACCCTAACCCCTAACCCTAACCCTAACCCTAACCCTAACCCTAACCCTAACCCTAACCCTAACCCTAACCCTAACCCTAACCCTAACCCTAAACCCTAACCCTAACCCTAACCCTAACCCTAACCCTAACCCTAACCCTAACCCTAACCCTAACCCTAACCCTAACCCTAACCCTAACCCTAACCCTAACCCTAACTCTGATCATAACCCTAACCCCAGTCTCAAACTTAACCACAAGCCTAATCCTTTGGTCTACCCTAACCCTAACCCTAACCCAACCCTGACCTTAACCTCACCTTTAACTGGAGCAATTTCAACCCTAACCCTAACCCTAACCCTAACACTAACCCAACCCTGACCTTAACCTCACCTTTAACTGGAGCAATTTCAACCCTAACTCTAACCTTAACCCTAACCCTAATCCTAAACCTAACCTTAACTTTGATCATAACTTTAACCCTAACTCTAACCTTAACCCTAACCCTAATCCTAAACCTAACCTTAACTTTGATCATAACTTTAACCCTAACTCCAGCCTCAAACCTAACCCCAAACCTAACCCCTTGGTTTACTCTAACTAGAATCCTAATCTTAAACCTAACCTTAACCTGGATTGTAATCTTGATCCTAACCTGAACCCTGACCTTAACCTGAATCCTAACCTTAACCTCATTTTTAATTGGAGCAATCCTAACCCGAACTCTGATCTTAACCTGAACCCTAACCTTAACCTCACCTTTTACTGGAGCAATCCCAACCCTAGCTCTAACCTTAACCCCCATCCTAAACCTAACCTTAACCTTGATCATAACCTTAACCCTAACGCAAGCTTCAAACTTAACTTTAACCCTAAGTTTAACCTCTTGGTTTACCCTAACTATAACCCTAACCTTGATTGTAATTCTGATCCTTGCTCGAACCCTAACCTTAACCTTACCTGAAACTGGAGCAATCCCAACCCTAGCTTTAACCTTAACCCTAATCCTAAACCTAATTTCAACCCGGATAATAACTTTAGTTCTAATCCTAACCCCAATCACAATCCTAATCTTAACCCCACCTCAATCCCTGAACCTTGACCCCGATACCAACCTTAATTTGAACTCAAGCCTCAAATCTAACCTTAACCCTAACCCCTTGGGACTTAAAAAGTGGATATCAGGAATCCCACAGGTCTGAAACAAAAGTATGAGAGCCTAATTTTAACCTTGAAACTGACAATCTTAATTGGTAATTTAAATTATAACCCTGGCTTCATAAAGATGTATTCTGAGGAGCCTGGGAATTGGAAGGTATGTATTGTTTGGGTAGTGTCTGGGTGTTTATCCTCTTGGAGGAAAAGGTTACTCTTATCTGTTCTTTTTCAGGGATAAATCATAACATCTTTCTTTGGGGTATATCTCCCAATTTCCTGTAGGACTATGATGTATCAATAGGAGAAATAGAATTAGAGAACATGTGCCCGTGTATTTGGTCCTCTTGAAGGGCAATTTTCTCTTAAACCTAACCCGCCAGAGCCCTGTTCTCCTCCTCCTAATTAGATACTTTTACCCAGAGAAACTTGAATCTCATATATCAGGAGCACTTTTATATTATAATTGGAACCTTGTTAATATGTAAATTATTTTTGTTTTATTAAAGTTGTCTCTTTATATTTTTCTTTTTTTCTTTTTTTGTCTTGTGTGTTTTGGCCCTGTTTTCTTTTGATTTATTTATTTGGAATTTCTTTAGAGGTCTTCTTGTAGTGGGGAACGATGTCATAATAAAACCACATTTTCCCTTCATGTAGATTGGTTTATACAAGGAAGGTGAAAAAACAATGGGAAATTTGTAGAATTAAGGACAGGTGTGTTGGAGGATATAGGATGGACATAATAGTCCACCAATGGAAGGTCAGGCTTAGTAGCTTAACCCCTCCCCTCACCCGTTCTCATACTATATGGGCTGGCCTCTTCTCATTTTCTGTCTATTTTCCTCTGAAGAAGCACGAATTGTGCGAAACGTCAGGAATTTTTTCTTCCTAATTTTAAACAATACTCCTTTTATCTTTTTACCTTGAAACAAAAAAGGTTTTGATAATGTGAATCAGAAGAGGATTACTGTATCTCACTTTTCTAAAAGGACACCATTTTTCCTACAAACAAAGATAAGCACATGGACCTTTGGATACTTGGTGGGGATGGTATGGAAGAGCTCTTTTCCGTGTGAGATATCCATTTCTCTGGGTTGGTGAGTACTCCCAAAATCACTGTGTGTACACATGAAGATTTGAACATTTGGAGTGACTTGAAGTGGAACCACGATCAGAATTGAACCATAAAGGAGTGATCACTTTTGAATGGAGTGTTTTTCTCCCACTTGAGTGGGGGTTTTTTTTTTTCTCACCTTTGTGTGTTTTTATGGAGTGACACCTAACCTAAAGTGGTAATTTCCTACGGATCTGGGGTAACCACCAGATGGCAACGGACAATTATTTGTTGTTGGAGTAAATGAGTTGTGAGTGCTGACCTCTTATCCTTTCTTTACATTGGGTTTTGTTTCATTGGAGTTTTTTATCTAAAATAGGGCTAATTCTTTCTAATTTTTTCTTTTTGTCTTGGGTGTATATATTTTTCTTTTTGTCTTTTGTATGTGTGTATATATATAATTTTTTGGGGGGTTGATTGGTTCCAATTATATATTGTGGGGGGGATTTTAATCTTTATATGATCCCTTCTTTCAGTTGGGAGTTCCAGCAAGGGTTCCTGGTTTTGAACCTTTACCATGGCAGTGCCACTACATAACCGTTTCCAGGCTCTAGTTAGTTTAAATGATGAGGGTGAGTCTACTGGAGAGATTAGGAATGTTTCTTCTTTGCAAGATAATACTTGCACAAAGGGATATTTCAAGGCTCTACAAGCAATTCATCACTCAGAAATATTAGATCATTCTGCAGTTAATCATTCTTTTCCAGCAGGGATGGTAAGACAGGTGAACAAATTGGCGGCCTTTATTAAACCCTCCTCGCCTAACCAACAGACCCTGGCAAAGGTAAAACTTAATACCAGTAGGTGGATGGAGAATAATATGGATATTCTGAGGGAGCATTATGATGGGGTAATTGCCTTATGCATTCAGAATAGCCCAACTTATAATCAAGAAGCTCTAGATAAAGCGGTGATGTGGGCAAAGGCAAGATATAAACACAAATTTACATCTTCGTCAGTAAGTACCTTAAAAAACATGTTGCAAAAACCAATTGACCCGCCGGCCTCTACTAAACTGATAACTTCTCATCAGGCCCATTCCAGTTATGCGGCTGCGGTGACCAGCAAGTCACCAACTGGTAGAGTCTCAATGGGAGCCCAGGCCCACAGGGACTTTGGAATATGCAGGAATATCCCAGGGGGCCAGAGTGATACTTCGGTAAGGGACAATATGGTTAATAAACAGGCTTTCAGTAATCCTGTAGATAAATCGATAAACCATAGTCAGACTATCAACAGCAATACCACAGGGCTTGCTGGGGGTATGCAGAGAAGGGAGGTGCAGGTAGAAGTTCATGTTGGGTCTACTTCACTTTGTAGAGTGGTTCCTTCGACGAGCTCACCTACTAACCAACTATCTCCCCTCTTGTCCTGTCTCACCCCTTGGGAATTAGGTCCTGCAAAGAGTGGCGGGACTAGCTTCAGACTTACCCCAATAATCAGGAAGAGCACGGGGATACCGAATCCCCAAACTCAGCGACCAAGAAACAATTTGGCCGAGCCTAAAGTCCCAGCCTTGACCCTTCCAGGTAGAGAGCCCTCGAATTTACTCTTAACAGTAGAGGCGTTGGAGATGACGGTGAATAACGGCAATGGTCAAAAATTACCATTGAACAATGTGGCTGTTTTGATGGATGACATGGTTTTATCCAATTCTACGACAGGTTCACAGCAAGAGGACCATCAGGGTAAGGTAGCAATGGCAAATGGAAAAGACACGGGCCCTGGGACAGAACCAATACTGGAACCTGTAGAAAAGGAAAAACTTTTTTATCCCACATGTCATTCTAGAACTGAAAGGAAAATAAATGATTGGAGTATTGAGATTAAAAAGCCCGTGGTCTTTATTGGGGATTCAAACCTTGCGCGCATTTCTAGTTTCACTGACACTAATACACAGATAGATAGTTTTCCGGGAGCAACCTTCAGACATATTGCAGGAGTGATAGGCAAGTTGGAGAAACAGCAAAACACACAGAAGGTTGTTCTATCAGTGGGTCTTGTTAACGGCTTGAACCAGCAGTATACCACTGCAGTCAAGCAGTTGCAACAGCTACTGAATAAAGCAGGTGAAGTTTTTCCTCATGCACAGGTTTATGTTCCTATCATACATTTTTCAGATGAGCTTCCATGGGAAAAGCAGGAGGTACTGAATCAATTGAACAAGTATATTCAGAAGAATTGTAGGGAACTATTGGATCTGAATAAACTTAGATTTCACACAGTGCAGGACGACCCAATACATTGGAGACCAGATACAGCTGTAAACATTTTTAATCACTGGCTAGACCAGTTAAACTATTAAGAGGGGAAGAGTGTATTGGTATTACTCCCCAGCACTCTAATGTACTTAACTTATCGACTACTTTTAGACTTACAGCGGCAGAACAGCAACTTCTGGAGAAGGGTCTTATGTTTATCCCGACACCCACTAAGATAGATTGCATGGAGCTCAGGAGGGATCTGCATACCTATCATAGAAAATTAAAATTACTTGATCATTTTAATTATAATACTGATAACCAAAAAATACCATTTATTGGTCCATCACATTGGGAGCCTAAGTTAGAGGGAGTGTCTAATACGATGCAGACTTTAATTAAAAGAGACTCTACCTCTTTTAGTACATTTAGGTTTTATATGGCAGGGAAAGATAATCTTACAAAACAAGAACGTAAATCCTTAAAATCCTTAAGTAAGAATTCCAACATAGTTATAAAACCAGCGGATAAAGGATCAAAGATTGTTATTTTGGATAAAACACAGTATCTGATCGAGGCGAAAAGGCAATTGAGTAATTCTAAACATTATAGACCATTGACTCATTCATTGCAGCAGGAGACCCAGAGACAAATTAGGCAGATTTTAGGAGAACTTTATGAGAATAATTACATTACAGACAAACAAATGTTTTACCTATTTGGACCAGATACCCCACGTCCCAGACAATTTTATTTGTTGCCTAAAATCCACAAACCTCCTGAGACTTGGACCATTCCTTCTGAGGTTCCATGTGGTAGGCCGATTGTATCGGACTGTGGATCGGAATCGTATAGAATAGCAGAGTATTTAGATTATTTTATAAATCCTCTGTCACGGAAACATCAAAGTTTCATTAAAGACACGTATGAATTTGTGACAAAATTGAAAGAAATTAGTGTGCCTCAAGAAACTGTGTTTTTTTCAATTGATATTGACTCATTGTATACCAACATTGACACCAAGCTGGGTCTTAGAGCGATCAAAAACATCTTCCATAAATATCCAGACCTAGATAGACCAGATGGGGCTTTACTACAACTATTGGAACTCAGTTTAACAAGAAATGACTTTGAATTTAATTCTAATTGGTTTCTTCAAATCCATGGTACAGCTATGGGGAAGAAGTTTGCCCCGTCCTATGCCAATATTTATATGGCAGAATGGGAACAATCAGCCTTCCCCAAATGTATAAAGCTTCCAATTTTGTATTTACGGTATCTAGATGATATATTTGGGTTATGGACACATTCACTTTCAGATTTTATGGAATTTGTGAAGATTCTGAATACACATCATCCGTCAATTACGATTAAACACAATGTTCAGCCGGAACGAATAGAATTTTTGGACACCGAGGTATTTTTTGTAGAGGGGAATGATAACCTGAAGCGATTAGCAACAAAGGTTTATTTTAAACCTACGGACACCCATTCCCTCTTACATAAATCCAGTTTTCATCCAAAACACACCTACAGGGGGTTGATAAAGTCGCAGCTTATTAGATTTAATAGGATTTGTACACAGGAAAAACATGTCAAGGAGGCTATAGGAATTCTTTTTAAGGCTCTCAGACCCAGAGGATACTCAAAACGTTTCCTCCGCACTATAAGAGCAGAGGTGAACAATATGTCTGTAACGGAACCTATATGTGGGAGGACTAGTAATGATGGATGCATTATTCCATTTGTCACCACATATTCACAGTCTTCTATGAGGTTTAATTCCATAGTGAAGGATCATTTTGAGCAGACGAGGGAGGAGGTGGAGATTCTCCAACAGTTCAGAGTAATATCAGCATATCGGCGAAATAAAAATTTGAAAGATGTGCTGGTACACTCTGGTTTCAGGGAGAAGCCGGGGCGGAGTGGATCACATTTTAGACAAGTTAAATACATTCAGAATAAATGGTCGGGTTTAGGGACTCCAGTATGGGAGGTATTTCAATTGAAGACCACCAACATTGTATATGGAATTGAATGTCTACAATGTGGAAAACTGTATATTGGAGAAACTAGGAACTCCTTGGAAGCCAGACTCAAACAACATCTCTATCATATAAGTAAGGAGTCGGTTAAAAGCACACTATACATCCACTTTAGATCCCATCCAGTAGCTCAGTTAAGAATAGCAGGGTTGGAATCTAACCAGGGGTGGTCACTAAAACACAGACAGATCAAGGAGCGGTGTTGGATAAAAAAATTGGGTACTTGTAATCCTAAAGGCCTTAATGAAAAGTATTAGAGACCTAAACTTTTCTAACTCTGACCTGAACACTAACCTGAACCATCCCAACCCCAGTTTACTTTAACTATAACCCCAACCCTAATCCAAAACTTAACCTTAACCTTGATTATAACCTTAATCCTAACCTTAACCGGAGCAATTTCAATTCTAGCTCTAACTTTAAACCCAATCCTAAACCTAACCTTAACTCTGATCATAACCCTAACCCCAGTCTCAAACTTAACCACAAGCCTAATCCTTTGGTCTACCCTAACCCTAACCCTAACCCAACCCTGACCTTAACCTCACCTTTAACTGGAGCAATTTCAACCCTAACCCTAACCCTAACCCTAACACTAACCCAACCCTGACCTTAACCTCACCTTTAACTGGAGCAATTTCAACCCTAACTCTAACCTTAACCCTAACCCTAATCCTAAACCTAACCTTAACTTTGATCATAACTTTAACCCTAACTCTAACCTTAACCCTAACCCTAATCCTAAACCTAACCTTAACTTTGATCATAACTTTAACCCTAACTCCAGCCTCAAACCTAACCCCAAACCTAACCCCTTGGTTTACTCTAACTAGAATCCTAATCTTAAACCTAACCTTAACCTGGATTGTAATCTTGATCCTAACCTGAACCCTGACCTTAACCTGAATCCTAACCTTAACCTCATTTTTAATTGGAGCAATCCTAACCCGAACTCTGATCTTAACCTGAACCCTAACCTTAACCTCACCTTTTACTGGAGCAATCCCAACCCTAGCTCTAACCTTAACCCCCATCCTAAACCTAACCTTAACCTTGATCATAACCTTAACCCTAACGCAAGCTTCAAACTTAACTTTAACCCTAAGTTTAACCTCTTGGTTTACCCTAACTATAACCCTAACCTTGATTGTAATTCTGATCCTTGCTCGAACCCTAACCTTAACCTTACCTGAAACTGGAGCAATCCCAACCCTAGCTTTAACCTTAACCCTAATCCTAAACCTAATTTCAACCCGGATAATAACTTTAGTTCTAATCCTAACCCCAATCACAATCCTAATCTTAACCCCACCTCAATCCCTGAACCTTGACCCCGATACCAACCTTAATTTGAACTCAAGCCTCAAATCTAACCTTAACCCTAACCCCTTGGGACTTAAAAAGTGGATATCAGGAATCCCACAGGTCTGAAACAAAAGTATGAGAGCCTAATTTTAACCTTGAAACTGACAATCTTAATTGGTAATTTAAATTATAACCCTGGCTTCATAAAGATGTATTCTGAGGAGCCTGGGAATTGGAAGGTATGTATTGTTTGGGTAGTGTCTGGGTGTTTATCCTCTTGGAGGAAAAGGTTACTCTTATCTGTTCTTTTTCAGGGATAAATCATAACATCTTTCTTTGGGGTATATCTCCCAATTTCCTGTAGGACTATGATGTATCAATAGGAGAAATAGAATTAGAGAACATGTGCCCGTGTATTTGGTCCTCTTGAAGGGCAATTTTCTCTTAAACCTAACCCTAACCCTAACCCTAACCCCAACCCCAACCCCAACCCCAACCCCAACCCCAACCCCAACCCCAACCCCAACCCTAACCTTAACCTTAACCTTAACCTTAACCTTAACCTTAACCTTAACCTTAACCTTAACCTTAACCTTAACCTTAACCTTAACCCTAACCCTTAACCCTAACCCTAACCCTACGGATTTTTATGGAGTGACACCTAACCTAAAGTGGGAATTTCCTACGGATCTGGGTTAACCACCAGATGGCAACGGACAATTATTTGTTGTTGGAGTAAATGAGTTGTGAGTGCTGACCTCTTATCCTTTCTTTACATTGGGTTTTGTTTCATTGGAGTTTTTTATCTAAAATAGGGCTAATTCTTTCTAATTTTTTCTTTTTGTCTTTGGTGTATGTATTTTTCTTTTTGTCTTTTGTATGTGTGTGTATATATAAAATTTTTTTTTTTTTTTTTTTTTTTTTTTTTTGGGGGTTGATTGGTTCCAATTATATATTGTGGGGGGGATTTTAACCTTTATATGATCCCTTCTTTCAGTTGGGATTTCCAGCAAGGGTTCCTGGTTTTGAACCTTTACCATGGCAGTGCCACTACATAACCGTTTCCAGGCTCTAGTTAGTTTAAATGATGAGGGTGAGTCTACTGGAGAGATTAGGAATGTTTCTTCTTTGCAAGATAATACTTGCACAAAGGGATATTTCAAGGCTCTACAAGCAATTCATCACTCAGAAATATTAGATCATTCTGCAGTTAATCATTCTTTTCCAGCAGGGATGGTAAGACAGGTGAACAAATTGGCGGCCTTTATTAAACCCTCCTCGCCTAACCAACAGACCCTGGCAAAGGTAAAACTTAATACCGGTAGGTGGATGGAGAATAATATGGATATTCTGAGGGAGCATTATGATGGGGTAATTGCCTTATGCATTCAGAATAGCCCAACTTATAATCAAGAAGCTCTAGATAAAGCGGTGATGTGGGCAAAGGCAAGATATAAACACAAATTTACATCTTCGTCAGTAAGTACCTTAAAAAACATGTTGCAAAAACCAATTGACCCGCCGGCCTCTACTAAACTGATAACTTCTCATCAGGCCCATTCCAGTTATGCGGCTGCGGTGACCAGCAAGTCACCAACTGGTAGGGTCTCAATGGGAGCCCAGGCCCACAGGGACTTTGGAATATGCAGGAATATCCCAGGGGGCCAGAGTGACACTTCGGTAAGGGACAATATGGTTAATAAACAGGCCTTCAGTAATCCTGTAGATAAACCGATAAACCATAGTCAGACTATCAACAGCAATACCACAGGGCTTGCTGGGGGTATGCAGAGAAGGGAGGTGCAGGTAGAAGTTCATGTTGGGTCTACTTCCCTTTGTAGAGTGGTTCCTTCGACGAGCTTACCTACTAACCAACTATCTCCCCTCTTGTCCTGTCTCACCCCTCGGGAATTAGGTCCTGCAAAGAGTGGCGGGACTAGCTTCAGACTTACCCCAATAATCAGGAAGAGCACGGGGATACCGAATCCCCAAACTCAGCGACCAAGAAACAATTTGGCCGAGCCTAAAGTCCCAGCCTTGACCCTTCCAGGTAGAGAGCCCTCGAATTTACTCTTAACAGTAGAGGCGTTGGAGATTACGGTGAATAACGGCAATGGTCAAAAACTACCATTGAACAATGTGGCTGTTTTGATGGATGACATGGTTTTATCCAATTCTACGACAGGTTCACAGCAAGAGGACCATCAGGGTAAGGTAGCAATGGCAAATGGAAAAGACACGGGCCCTGGGACAGAACCAATACTGGAACTTGGAAAAAAGGAGAAACTCTTTTATCCCACATGTCATCCTAGAACTGAAAGGAAAATAAATGATTGGAGTATTGAGATTAAAAAGCCTGTGGTCTTTATTGGGGATTCCAACCTTGCGCGCATTTCTAGTTTCACTGACACTAATACACAGATAGATAGTTTTCCGGGAGCAACCTTCAGACATATTGCAGGAGTGATAGGCAAGTTGGAGAAACAGCAAAACACACAGAAGGTTGTTCTATCAGTGGGTCTTGTTAACGGCTTGAACCAGCAGTATACCACTGCAGTCAAGCAGTTGCAACAGCTACTGAATAAAGCAGGTGAAGTTTTTCCTCATGCACAGGTTTATGTTCCTATCATACATTTTTCAGATGAGCTCCCATGGGAAAAGCAGGAGGTACTGAATCAATTGAACAAGTATATTCAGAAGAATTGTAGGGAACTATTGGATCTGAATAAACTTAGATTTCACACAGTGCAGGACGACCCAATACATTGGAGACCAGATACAGCTGTAAACATTTTTAATCACTGGCTAGACCAGTTAAACTATTAAGAGGGGAAGAGTGTATTGGTATTACTCCCCAGCACTCTAATGTACTTAACTTATCGACTACTTTTAGACTTACAGCGGCAGAACAGCAACTTCTGGAGAAGGGTCTTATGTTTATCCCGACACCCACTAAGATAGATCGCATGGAGCTCAGGAGGGATCTGCATACCTATCATAGAAAATTAAAATTACTTGATCATTTTAATTATAATACTGATAACCAAAGAATACCATTTATTGGTCCATCACATTGGGAGCCTAAGTTAGAGGGAGTGTCCAATACGATGCAGACTTTAATTCAAAGAGACTCTACCTCTTTTAGTACATTTAGGTTTTATATGGCAGGGAAAGATAATCTTACAAAACAAGAACGTAAATCCTTAAAATCCTTAAGTAAGAATTCCAATATAGTTATAAAACCAGCGGATAAAGGATCAAAGATTGTTATTTTGGATAAAACACAGTATCTGATCGAGGCGAAAAGGCAATTGAATAATTCTAAACATTATAGACCATTGACTCATTCATTGCACCAGGAGACCCAGAGACAAATTAGGCAGATTTTAGGAGAACTTTATGAGAATAATTACATTACAGACAAACAAATGTTTTACCTATTTGGACCAGATACCCCACGTCCCAGACAATTTTATTTGTTGCCTAAAATCCACAAACCTCCTGAGACTTGGACCATTCCTTCTGAGGTTCCATGTGGTAGGCCGATTGTATCGGACTGTGGCTCGGAATCGTATAGAATAGCAGAGTATTTAGATTATTTTATAAATCCTCTGTCACGGAAACATCAAAGTTTCATTAAAGACACGTATGAATTTGTGACAAAATTGAAAGAAATTAGTGTGCCTCAAGAAACTGTGTTTTTTTCAATTGATATTGACTCATTGTATACCAACATTGACACCAAGTTGGGTCTTAGAGCGATCAAAAACATCTTCCATAAATATCCAGACCTAGATAGACCAGATGGGGCTTTACTACAACTATTGGAACTCAGTTTAACAAGAAATGACTTTGAATTTAATTCTAATTGGTTTCTTCAAATCCATGGTACAGCTATGGGGAAGAAGTTTGCCCCGTCCTATGCCAATATTTATATGGCAGAATGGGAACAATCAATCAATCAATCAATCAATTTTATTTTATATAGCCCTTCTTACATCAGCTAATATCTCGAAGTGCTGTACAGAAACCCAGCCTAAAACCCCAAACAGCTAGTAATGCAGGTGTAGAAGCACGGTGGCTAGGAAAAACTCCCTAGAAAGGCGAAAGCCTAGGAAGAAACCTAGAGAGGAACCAGGCTATGAGGGGTGGCCAGTCCTCTTCTGGCTGTGCCGGGTGGAGATTATAACAGAACCATGCCAAGATGTTCAAAAATGTTCATAAGTGACAAGCATGGTCAAATAATAATCAGGAATAAATCTCAGTTGGCTTTTCATAGCCGATCATTAAGAGTTGAAAACAGCAGGTCTGGGACAGGTAGGGGTTCATAACCGCAGGCAGAACAGTTGAAACTGGAATAGCAGCAAGGCCAGGCGGACTGGGGACAGCAAGGAGTCACCACGGCCGGTAGTCCCGACGTATGGTCCTAGGGCTCAGGTCTCTCAGTTGGCTTTTCATAGCCGATCATTAAAGAGTTGAAAACAGCAGGTCTGGGACAGGTAGGGGTTTCGTAGCCGCAGGCAGAACAGTTGAAACTGGAATAGCAGCAAGGCCAGGCGGACTGGGGACAGCAAGGTGTCATCATGCCCGGTAGTCCTGACGTATGGTCCTAGGGCTCAGGTTCTCAGAGAGAACGAGAGAATTAGAGAGAGCATACTTAAATTCACACAGGACACTGGATAAGACAGGAGAAGTACTCCAGGTATAACCAACTAACCCCAGCCCCCCGACACATAAACTACTGCAGCATAAATACTGGAGGCTGAGACAGGAGCGGTCCGGAGACACTGTGGCCCCATCCGAAGAAACCCCCGGACAGGGCCAAACAGGAAGGATATAACCCCACCCACTCCGCCAAAGCACAGCCCCCGCACCACTAGAGGGATATCCCCAACCACCAACTTACAATCCTGAGACAAGGCCGAGTATAGCCCACAGAGGTCTCCACCACAGCACAAACCAAGGGGGGGGCGCCAACCCAGACAGGAAGATCACGTCAGTAACTCAACCCACTCAAGTGACGCACCCCTCCCAGGGACGGCATGAAAGAGCACTAGCAAGCCAGTGACTCAGCCCCTGCAACAGGGTTAGAGGCAGAGAACCCCAGTGGAGAGGGGAACCGGCCCGGCAGAGACAGCAAGGGCTGTTCGTTGCTCCAGCCTTTCCGTTCACCTTCACACTCCTGGGCCAGACTACACTCAATCATATGACCTACTGAAGAGATAAGTCTTCAGTAAAGACTTAAAGGTTGAGACCGAGTCTGCGTCTCTCACATGGGTAGGCAGACTGTTCCATAAAAATGGAGATCTATAGGAGAAAGCCCTGCCTCCCGCTGTTTGCTTAGAAATTCTAGGGACAATTAGGAGGCCTGCGTCTTGTGACCGTAGCGTACGTATTGGTATGTACGGCAGGACCAACTCGGAAAGATAGGTAGGAGCAAGCCCATGTAACGCTTTATAGGTTAACAGTAAAACCTTGAAATCAGCCCTTGCCTTAACAGGAAGCCAGTGTAGGGAAGCTAGCACTGGAGTAATATGATCAAATTTCTTGGTTCTAGTCAGGATTCTAGCAGCCGTATTTAGCACTAACTGAAGTTTATTTAGTGCTTTATCCGGGTAGCCGGAAAATAGAGCATTGCAGTAGTCTAACCTAGAAGTAACAAATGCATGGATTAATTTTTCTGCATCATTTTTGGACAGAAAATTTCTGATTTTTGCAATGTTACGTAGATGGAAAAAAGCTGTCCTTGAAACAGTCTTGATATGTTCGTCAAAAGAGAGATCAGGGTCAAGAGTAACACCGAGGTCCTTCACAGTTTTATTTGAGACGACTTTACAACCATCTAGATGAATTGTCAGATTTAACAGAAGATCTCTTTGTTTCTTGGGACCTAGAACAAGCATCTCTGTTTTGTCCGAGTTTAAAAGTAAAAAGTTTTCAGCCATCCACTTCCTTATGTCTGAAACACAGGCTTCTAGCGAGGGCAATTTTGGGGCTTCACCATGTTTCATTGAAATGTACAGCTGTGTGTCATCCGCATAGCAGTGAAAGTTAACATTATGTTTTCGAATAACATCCCCAAGAGGTAAAATATATAGTGAAAACAATAGTGGTCCTAAAACGGAACCTTGAGGAACACCGAAATGTACAGTTGATTTGTCGGAGGACAGACCATTCACAGAGACAAACTGATATCTTTCCGACAGGTAGGATCTAAACCAGGCCAGAACTTGTCCGTGTAGACCAATTTGGGTTTCCAGTCTCTCCAAAAGAATGTGGTGATCGATGGTGTCAAAGGCAGCACTAAGGTCTAGTAGCACGAGGACAGATGCAGAGCCTCGGTCTGACGCCATTAAAAGGTCATTTACCACCTTCACAAGTGCAGTCTCAGTGCTATGATGGGGTCTAAAACCAGACTGAAGCATTTCGTATACATTGTTTGTCTTCAGAAAGGCAGTGAGTTGCTGCGCAACAGCTTTTTCTAAAATTTTTGAGAGGAATGGAAGATTCGATATAGGCCGATAGTTTTTTATATTTTCCGGGTCAAGGTTTGGCTTTTTCAGGAGAGGCTTTATCACTGCCACTTTTAGTGAGTTTGGTACACATCCGGTGGATAGAGAGCTGTTTATTATGTTCAACATAGGAGGGCCAAGCACAGGAAGCAGCTCCTTCAGCAGTTTAGTAGGAATAGGATCCAGTATGCAGCTTGAAGGTTTAGAGGCCATGATTATTTTCATCATTGTGTCAAGAGATATAGTACTAAAACACTTAAGTGTCTCTCCCGATCCCAGGCCCTCGCAGAGCTGTGCAGATCCAGGACAGCTAAGCCCTGGAGGAATACGCAGATTCAAAGAGGAGTCCGTAATTTGCTTTCTAATGGTCATGATCTTTTCCTCAAAGAAGTTCATGAATTTATCACTGCTGAAGTGAAAGCCATCCTCTCTTGGGGAATGCTGCTTTTTAGTTAGCTTTGCAACAGTATCAAAAAGAAATTTTGGATTGTTCTTATTTTCCTCAATTAAGTTGGAAAAGTAGGATGATCGAGCAGCAGTGAGGGCTCTTCGGTACTGCACGGTACTGTCTTTCCAAGCTAGTCGGAAGACTTCCAGTTTGGTGTGGCGCCATTTCCGTTCCAATTTCCTGGAAGCTTGCTTCAAAGCTCGGGTATTTTCTGTATACCAGGGAGCTAGTTTCTTATGACAAATGTTTTTCGTTTTTAGGGGTGCAACTGCATCTAGGGTATTGCGCAAGGTTAAATTGAGTTCCTCAGTTAAGTGGTTAACTGATTTTTGTCCTCTGACGTCCTTGGGTAGGCAGAAGGAGTCTGGAAGGGCATCAATGAATTTTTGTGTTGTTTGAGAATTTATAGCACGACTTTTGATGCTCCTTGGTTGGGGTCTGAGCAGATTATTTGTTGCGATTGCAAATGTAATAAAATGGTGGTCCGATAGTCCAGGATTTTGTGGAAAAACATTAAGATCTACAACATTTATTCCATGGGACAAAACTAGGTCCAGAGTATGACTGTGGCAGTGAGTAGGTCCAGAGACATGTTGGACAAAACCCACTGAGTCGATAATGGCTCCGAAAGACTTTTGGAGTGGGTCTGTGGACTTCTCCATGTGAATATTAAAATCACCAAAAATTAGAATATGATCTGCTATGACTACAAGGTCTGATAGGAATTCAGGAAACTCAGAGAGGAACGCTGTATATGGCCCAGGAGGCCTGTAAACAGTAGCTATAAAAAGTGATTGAGTAGGCTGCATAGATTTCATGACTAGAAGCTCAAAAGATGAAAACGCCATTTTTTTTTTTGTAAATTGAAATTTGCTATCGTAAATGTTAGCAACACCTCCGCCTTTGCGGGATGCACGGGGAATATGGTCACTAGTGTAACCAGGAGGTGAGGCCTCATTTAACACAGCAAATTCATCAGGCTTAAGCCATGTTTCAGTCAGGCCAATCATATCGAGATTATGATCAGTGATTAGTTCATTGACTATGACTGCCTTTGAAGTGAGGGATCTAACATTAAGTAACCCTATTTTGAGATGTGAGGTATCACGATCTCTTTCAATAATGGCAGGAATGGAGGAGGTCTTTATCCTAATAAGATTGCTAGGGTGAACACCGCCATGTTTAGTTTTGCCCAACCTAGGTCGAGGCACAGACACAGTCTCAATGGGTATGGCTGAGCTGACTACACTGACTGTGCTATTGGCAGACTCCACTAAGCTGGCAGGTTGGCTAACAGCCTGCTGCCTGGCCTGCACCCTATTTCACTGTGGGGCTAGAGGAGTTAGAGCCCTATCTATGTTGGTAGATAAGAGGAGAGCACCCCTCCAGCTAGGATGGAGTCCGTCACTCCTCAGCAGGTCAGGCTTGGTCCTGTTTGTGGGTGAGTCCCAGAAAGAGGGCCAATTATCCACAAATGTTATCTTTTGGGAGGGGCAGAAAACAGTTTTCAACCAGCGATTAAGTGCTGAGACTCTGCTGTAGAGCTCGTCACTTCCCCTAACTGGGAGGGGGCCAGAGACAATTACTCGATGCCGACACATCTTTCTAGCTGATTTACAAGCTGAAGCTATGTTGCACTTGGTGACCTCTGACTGTTTCATCCTAACATCGTTGGTGCCGACGTGGATAACAATATCTCTATACTCTCTACACTCGCCAGTTTTAGCTTTAGCCAGCACCATCTTCAGATTAGCCTTAACGTCGGTAGCCCTGCCCCCTGGTAAACAGTGTATGATCGCTGGGTGATTCGTTTTAAGTCTAATACTGCGGGTAATGGAGTCGCCAATGACTAGGGTTTTCAATTTGTCAGAGCTAATGGTGGGAGCCTTCGGCGTCTCAGACCCCGTAACGGGAGGAGTAGAGACTAGAGAAGACTCAGACTCAGACTCCGACTCGCTACATAATGGGGAAAACCGGTTGAAGGTTTCTGTCGGCTGAATGAGCGACACCGGTTGAGCATTCCGACAGTATTTCCCTCCAGAAGCCATGAGAAAGTTGTCCGGCTGCGGGGACTGTGCGGGGGGATTTATACTAACGTTACTGTCTGTACTTACTGGTGGCACAGACGCTGTTTCTTCCTTTCCTACACTGATATTACCCTTGCCTAACGATTGCGTCTGAAGCTGGGCTTGTAGCACAGCTATTCTCGCCGTAAGGCGATCGTTCTCCTGTATATTATGAGTACAGCGACTGCAATTAGAAGACATCATGTTAATGTTACTACTTAGCTTCGGCTGTTGAAGATGTTGATGAACCATGTCCAGATAAAGCGTCCGGAGTGAAAAAGTTGAATAAGGGAAAAAAGTTGCGATGGAAAAAAGGAAAATAACGTAAAGTTGGCAGCTAAAACGCACAGGAAAATGACTCTTCTGTCTCGGGATAAACGTCCGGGGTGAAAAAGTTTAACGAAAAAAGATGAGTGAGGACAAAACTAAAAAGTTGGTAAATTTGTTGAACACAAAGATTGATTAAACGTTTATTAAAAGTAAAACGTGAATAGTTTGGAAGGTAGCCAAGTAGCAACAAACAGCACAGCAGTACGGAGACAATGCGGAAGCGAGACGGAAGTCACGTCAAATCTCGTCAAATCACAATCAGCCTTCCCCAAATGTATAAAGCTTCCAATTTTGTATTTACGGTATCTAGATGATATATTTGGGTTATGGACACATTCACTTTCAGATTTTATGGAATTTGTGAAGATTCTGAATATACATCATCCGTCAATTACGATTAAACACAATGTTCAGCCGGAACGAATAGAATTTTTGGACACCGAGGTATTTTTTGTAGAGGGGAATGATAACCTGAAGCGATTAGCAACAAAGGTTTATTTTAAACCTACGGACACCCATTCCCTCTTACATAAATCCAGTTTTCATCCAAAACACACCTACAGGGGGTTGATAAAGTCGCAGCTTATTAGATTTAATAGGATTTGTACACAGGAAAAACATGTCAAGGAGGCTATAGGAATTCTTTTTAAGGCTCTCAGACCCAGAGGATACTCAAAACGTTTCCTCCGCACTATAAGAGCAGAGGTGAACAATATGTCTGTAACGGAACCTATATGTGGGAGGACTAGTAATGATGGATGCATTATTCCATTTGTCACCACATATTCACAGTCTTCTATGAGGTTTAATTCCATAGTGAAGGATCATTTTGAGCAGACGAGGGAGGAGGTGGAGATTCTCCAACAGTTCAGAGTAATATCAGCATATCGGCGAAATAAAAATTTGAAAGATGTGCTGGTACACTCTGGTTTCAGGGAGAAGCCGGGGCGGAGTGGATCACATTTTAAACAAGTTAAATACATTCAGAATAAATGGTCGGGTCTAGGGGCTCCAGTATGGGAGGTATTTCAATTGAAGACCACCAACATTGTATATGGAATTGAATGTCTACAATGTGGAAAACTGTATATTGGAGAAACTAGGAACTCCTTGGAAGCCAGACTCAAACAACATCTCTATCATATAAGTAAGGAGTCGGTTAAAAGTACACTATACATCCACTTTAGATCCCATCCAGTAGCTCAGTTAAGAATAGCAGGGTTGGAATCTAACCAGGGGTGGTCACTAAAACACAGACAGATCAAGGAGCGGTGTTGGATAAAAAAATTGGGTACTTGTAATCCTAAAGGCCTTAATGAAAAGTATTAGAGACCTAAACTTTTCTAACTCTGACCTGAACACTAACCTGAACCATCCCAACCCCAGTTTACTTTAACTATAACCCCAACCCTAATCCAAAACTTAACCTTAACCTTGATTATAACCTTAATCCCAACCTTAACCGGAGCAATTTCAATTCTAGCTCTAACTTTAAACCCAATCCTAAACCTAACCTTAATTCTGATCATAACCCTAACCCCAGTCTCAAACTTAACCACAAGCCTAATCCTTTGGTCTACCCTAACCCTAACCCTAACCCTAACCCAACCCTGACCTTAAC
>CM062511.1:34841771-34849271 GCA_031479575.1 Coregonus ussuriensis | reverse complement strand
CAGATGGCAACGGACAATTATTTGTTGTTGGAGTAAATGAGTTGTGAGTGCTGACCTCTTATCCTTTCTTTACATTGGGTTTTGTTTCATTGGAGTTTTTTATCTAAAATAGGGCTAATTCTTTCTAATTTTTTCTTTTTGTCTTTGGTGTATGTATTTTTCTTTTTGTCTTTTGTATGTGTGTGTATATATAAAAATTTTTTTTTTTTTTTTTTTTTTTTTTTGGGGGGTTGATTGGTTCCAATTATATATTGTGGGGGGGATTTTAACCTTTATATGATCCCTTCTTTCAGTTGGGATTTCCAGCAAGGGTTCCTGGTTTTGAACCTTTACCATGGCAGTGCCACTACATAACCGTTTCCAGGCTCTAGTTAGTTTAAATGATGAGGGTGAGTCTACTGGAGAGATTAGGAATGTTTCTTCTTTGCAAGATAATACTTGCACAAAGGGATATTTCAAGGCTCTACAAGCAATTCATCACTCAGAAATATTAGATCATTCTGCAGTTAATCATTCTTTTCCAGCAGGGATGGTAAGACAGGTGAACAAATTGGCGGCCTTTATTAAACCCTCCTCGCCTAACCAACAGACCCTGGCAAAGGTAAAACTTAATACCGGTAGGTGGATGGAGAATAATATGGATATTCTGAGGGAGCATTATGATGGGGTAATTGCCTTATGCATTCAGAATAGCCCAACTTATAATCAAGAAGCTCTAGATAAAGCGGTGATGTGGGCAAAGGCAAGATATAAACACAAATTTACATCTTCGTCAGTAAGTACCTTAAAAAACATGTTGCAAAAACCAATTGACCCGCCGGCCTCTACTAAACTGATAACTTCTCATCAGGCCCATTCCAGTTATGCGGCTGCGGTGACCAGCAAGTCACCAACTGGTAGGGTCTCAATGGGAGCCCAGGCCCACAGGGACTTTGGAATATGCAGGAATATCCCAGGGGGCCAGAGTGACACTTCGGTAAGGGACAATATGGTTAATAAACAGGCCTTCAGTAATCCTGTAGATAAACCGATAAACCATAGTCAGACTATCAACAGCAATACCACAGGGCTTGCTGGGGGTATGCAGAGAAGGGAGGTGCAGGTAGAAGTTCATGTTGGGTCTACTTCCCTTTGTAGAGTGGTTCCTTCGACGAGCTTACCTACTAACCAACTATCTCCCCTCTTGTCCTGTCTCACCCCTCGGGAATTAGGTCCTGCAAAGAGTGGCGGGACTAGCTTCAGACTTACCCCAATAACCAGGAAGAGCACGGGGATACCGAATCCCCAAACTCAGCGACCAAGAAACAATTTGGCCGAGCCTAAAGTCCCAGCCCTGACCCTTCCAGGTAGAGAGCCCTCGAATTTACTCTTAACAGTAGAGGCGTTGGAGATTACGGTGAATAACGGCAATGGTCAAAAACTACCATTGAACAATGTGGCTGTTTTGATGGATGACATGGTTTTATCCAATTCTACGACAGGTTCACAGCAAGAGGACCATCAGGGTAAGGTAGCAATGGCAAATGGAAAAGACACGGGCCCTGGGACAGAACCAATACTGGAACTTGGAAAAAAGGAGAAACTCTTTTATCCCACATGTCATCCTAGAACTGAAAGGAAAATAAATGATTGGAGTATTGAGATTAAAAAGCCTGTGGTCTTTATTGGGGATTCCAACCTTGCGCGCATTTCTAGTTTCACTGACACTAATACACAGATAGATAGTTTTCCGGGAGCAACCTTCAGACATATTGCAGGAGTGATAGGCAAGTTGGAGAAACAGCAAAACACACAGAAGGTTGTTCTATCAGTGGGTCTTGTTAACGGCTTGAACCAGCAGTATACCACTGCAGTCAAGCAGTTGCAACAGCTACTGAATAAAGCAGGTGAAGTTTTTCCTCATGCACAGGTTTATGTTCCTATCATACATTTTTCAGATGAGCTCCCATGGGAAAAGCAGGAGGTACTGAATCAATTGAACAAGTATATTCAGAAGAATTGTAGGGAACTATTGGATCTGAATAAACTTAGATTTCACACAGTGCAGGACGACCCAATACATTGGAGACCAGATACAGCTGTAAACATTTTTAATCACTGGCTAGACCAGTTAAACTATTAAGAGGGGAAGAGTGTATTGGTATTACTCCCCAGCACTCTAATGTACTTAACTTATCGACTACTTTTAGACTTACAGCGGCAGAACAGCAACTTCTGGAGAAGGGTCTTATGTTTATCCCGACACCCACTAAGATAGATCGCATGGAGCTCAGGAGGGATCTGCATACCTATCATAGAAAATTAAAATTACTTGATCATTTTAATTATAATACTGATAACCAAAGAATACCATTTATTGGTCCATCACATTGGGAGCCTAAGTTAGAGGGAGTGTCCAATACGATGCAGACTTTAATTCAAAGAGACTCTACCTCTTTTAGTACATTTAGGTTTTATATGGCAGGGAAAGATAATCTTACAAAACAAGAACGTAAATCCTTAAAATCCTTAAGTAAGAATTCCAATATAGTTATAAAACCAGCGGATAAAGGATCAAAGATTGTTATTTTGGATAAAACACAGTATCTGATCGAGGCGAAAAGGCAATTGAATAATTCTAAACATTATAGACCATTGACTCATTCATTGCAGCAGGAGACCCAGAGACAAATTAGGCAGATTTTAGGAGAACTTTATGAGAATAATTACATTACAGACAAACAAATGTTTTACCTATTTGGACCAGATACCCCACGTCCCAGACAATTTTATTTGTTGCCTAAAATCCACAAACCTCCTGAGACTTGGACCATTCCTTCTGAGGTTCCATGTGGTAGGCCGATTGTATCGGACTGTGGCTCGGAATCGTATAGAATAGCAGAGTATTTAGATTATTTTATAAATCCTCTGTCACGGAAACATCAAAGTTTCATTAAAGACACGTATGAATTTGTGACAAAATTGAAAGAAATTAGTGTGCCTCAAGAAACTGTGTTTTTTTCAATTGATATTGACTCATTGTATACCAACATTGACACCAAGTTGGGTCTTAGAGCGATCAAAAACATCTTCCATAAATATCCAGACCTAGATAGACCAGATGGGGCTTTACTACAACTATTGGAACTCAGTTTAACAAGAAATGACTTTGAATTTAATTCTAATTGGTTTCTTCAAATCCATGGTACAGCTATGGGGAAGAAGTTTGCCCCGTCCTATGCCAATATTTATATGGCAGAATGGGAACAATCAGCCTTCCCCAAATGTATAAAGCTTCCAATTTTGTATTTACGGTATCTAGATGATATATTTGGGTTATGGACACATTCACTTTCAGATTTTATGGAATTTGTGAAGATTCTGAATATACATCATCCGTCAATTACGATTAAACACAATGTTCAGCCGGAACGAATATAATTTTTGGACACCGAGGTATTTTTTGTAGAGGGGAATGATAACCTGAAGCGATTAGCAACAAAGGTTTATTTTAAACCTACGGACACCCATTCCCTCTTACATAAATCCAGTTTTCATCCAAAACACACCTACAGGGGGTTGATAAAGTCGCAGCTTATTAGATTTAATAGGATTTGTACACAGGAAAAACATGTCAAGGAGGCTATAGGAATTCTTTTTAAGGCTCTCAGACCCAGAGGATACTCAAAACGTTTCCTCCGCACTATAAGAGCAGAGGTGAACAATATGTCTGTAACGGAACCTATATGTGGGAGGACTAGTAATGATGGATGCATTATTCCATTTGTCACCACATATTCACAGTCTTCTATGAGGTTTAATTCCATAGTGAAGGATCATTTTGAGCAGACGAGGGAGGAGGTGGAGATTCTCCAACAGTTCAGAGTAATATCAGCATATCGGCGAAATAAAAATTTGAAAGATGTGCTGGTACACTCTGGTTTCAGGGAGAAGCCGGGGCGGAGTGGATCACATTTTAAACAAGTTAAATACATTCAGAATAAATGGTCGGGTCTAGGGGCTCCAGTATGGGAGGTATTTCAATTGAAGACCACCAACATTGTATATGGAATTGAATGTCTACAATGTGGAAAACTGTATATTGGAGAAACTAGGAACTCCTTGGAAGCCAGACTCAAACAACATCTCTATCATATAAGTAAGGAGTCGGTTAAAAGTACACTATACATCCACTTTAGATCCCATCCAGTAGCTCAGTTAAGAATAGCAGGGTTGGAATCTAACCAGGGGTGGTCACTAAAACACAGACAGATCAAGGAGCGGTGTTGGATAAAAAAATTGGGTACTTGTAATCCTAAAGGCCTTAATGAAAAGTATTAGAGACCTAAACTTTTCTAACTCTGACCTGAACACTAACCTGAACCATCCCAACCCCAGTTTACTTTAACTATAACCCCAACCCTAATCCAAAACTTAACCTTAACCTTGATTATAACCTTAATCCCAACCTTAACCGGAGCAATTTCAATTCTAGCTCTAACTTTAAACCCAATCCTAAACCTAACCTTAATTCTGATCATAACCCTAACCCCAGTCTCAAACTTAACCACAAGCCTAATCCTTTGGTCTACCCTAACCCTAACCCTAACCCTAACCCAACCCTGACCTTAACCTCACCTTTAACTGGAGCAATTTCAACCCTAACTCTAACCTTAACCCTAACCCTAACCCTAACCCAACCCTGACCTTAACCTCACCTTTAACTGGAGCAATTTCAACCCTAACCCTAACCCTAACCCTAACCCAACCCTGACCTTAACCTCACCTTTAACTGGAGCAATTTCAACCCTAACCCTAACCCTAACCCTAACCCTAACCCTAACCCAACCCTGACCTTAACCTCACCTTTAACTGGAGCAATTTCAACCCTAACTCTAACCCTAACCCTAACCCTAATCCTAAACCTAACCTTAACTTTGATCATAACTTTAACCCTAACTCCAGCCTCAAACCTAACCCCAAACCTAACCCTTTGGTTTACCCTAACTATAATCCTAATCTTAAACCTAACCTTAACCTGGATTGTAATCTTAATCCTAACCTGAACCCTGACCTTAACCTGAATCCTAACCTTAACCTCACTTTTAATTGGAGCAATCCTAACCTGAACTCTGATCTTAACCTGAACCCTAACCTTAACCTCACCTTTTACTGGAGCAATCCCAACCCTAGCTCTAACCTTAACCTCCATCCTAAACCTAACCTTAACCTTGATCATAACCTTAACCCTAACGCAAGCTTCAAACTTAACTTGAACCCTAAGTCTAACCTCTTGGTTTACCCTAACTATAACCCTAACCTTGATTGTAACTCTGATCCTTGCTCGAACCCTAACCTTAACCTTACCTGAAACTGGAGCAATCCCAACCCTAGCTTTAACCTTAACCCTAATCCTAAACCTAATCTCAACCCGGATAATAACCTCAGTTCTAATCCTAACCCCAATCACAATCCTAATCTTAACCCCACCTCAATCCCTGAACCTTGACCCCGATACCAACCTTAATTTGAACTCAAGCCTCAAATCTAACCTTAACCCTAACCCCTTGGATCTGAATAAACTTAGATTTCACACAGTGCAGGACGACCCAATACATTGGAGACCAGATACAGCTGTAAACATTTTTAATCACTGGCTAGACCAGTTAAACTATTAAGAGGGGAAGAGTGTATTGGTATTACTCCCCAGCACTCTAATGTACTTAACTTATCGACTACTTTTAGACTTACAGCGGCAGAACAGCAACTTCTGGAGAAGGGTCTTATGTTTATCCCGACACCCACTAAGATAGATCGCATGGAGCTCAGGAGGGATCTGCATACCTATCATAGAAAATTAAAATTACTTGATCATTTTAATTATAATACTGATAACCAAAGAATACCATTTATTGGTCCATCACATTGGGAGCCTAAGTTAGAGGGAGTGTCCAATACGATGCAGACTTTAATTCAAAGAGACTCTACCTCTTTTAGTACATTTAGGTTTTATATGGCAGGGAAAGATAATCTTACAAAACAAGAACGTAAATCCTTAAAATCCTTAAGTAAGAATTCCAATATAGTTATAAAACCAGCGGATAAAGGATCAAAGATTGTTATTTTGGATAAAACACAGTATCTGATCGAGGCGAAAAGGCAATTGAATAATTCTAAACATTATAGACCATTGACTCATTCATTGCAGCAGGAGACCCAGAGACAAATTAGGCAGATTTTAGGAGAACTTTATGAGAATAATTACATTACAGACAAACAAATGTTTTACCTATTTGGACCAGATACCCCACGTCCCAGACAATTTTATTTGTTGCCTAAAATCCACAAACCTCCTGAGACTTGGACCATTCCTTCTGAGGTTCCATGTGGTAGGCCGATTGTATCGGACTGTGGCTCGGAATCGTATAGAATAGCAGAGTATTTAGATTATTTTATAAATCCTCTGTCACGGAAACATCAAAGTTTCATTAAAGACACGTATGAATTTGTGACAAAATTGAAAGAAATTAGTGTGCCTCAAGAAACTGTGTTTTTTTCAATTGATATTGACTCATTGTATACCAACATTGACACCAAGTTGGGTCTTAGAGCGATCAAAAACATCTTCCATAAATATCCAGACCTAGATAGACCAGATGGGGCTTTACTACAACTATTGGAACTCAGTTTAACAAGAAATGACTTTGAATTTAATTCTAATTGGTTTCTTCAAATCCATGGTACAGCTATGGGGAAGAAGTTTGCCCCGTCCTATGCCAATATTTATATGGCAGAATGGGAACAATCAGCCTTCCCCAAATGTATAAAGCTTCCAATTTTGTATTTACGGTATCTAGATGATATATTTGGGTTATGGACACATTCACTTTCAGATTTTATGGAATTTGTGAAGATTCTGAATATACATCATCCGTCAATTACGATTAAACACAATGTTCAGCCGGAACGAATAGAATTTTTGGACACCGAGGTATTTTTTGTAGAGGGGAATGATAACCTGAAGCGATTAGCAACAAAGGTTTATTTTAAACCTACGGACACCCATTCCCTCTTACATAAATCCAGTTTTCATCCAAAACACACCTACAGGGGGTTGATAAAGTCGCAGCTTATTAGATTTAATAGGATTTGTACACAGGAAAAACATGTCAAGGAGGCTATAGGAATTCTTTTTAAGGCTCTCAGACCCAGAGGATACTCAAAACGTTTCCTCCGCACTATAAGAGCAGAGGTGAACAATATGTCTGTAACGGAACCTATATGTGGGAGGACTAGTAATGATGGATGCATTATTCCATTTGTCACCACATATTCACAGTCTTCTATGAGGTTTAATTCCATAGTGAAGGATCATTTTGAGCAGACGAGGGAGGAGGTGGAGATTCTCCAACAGTTCAGAGTAATATCAGCATATCGGCGAAATAAAAATTTGAAAGATGTGCTGGTACACTCTGGTTTCAGGGAGAAGCCGGGGCGGAGTGGATCACATTTTAGACAAGT
>CM062511.1:34829271-34834271 GCA_031479575.1 Coregonus ussuriensis | reverse complement strand
AGTTGGAGAAACAGCAAAACACACAGAAGGTTGTTCTATCAGTGGGTCTTGTTAACGGCTTGAACCAGCAGTATACCACTGCAGTCAAGCAGTTGCAACAGCTACTGAATAAAGCAGGTGAAGTTTTTCCTCATGCACAGGTTTATGTTCCTATCATACATTTTTCAGATGAGCTCCCATGGGAAAAGCAGGAGGTACTGAATCAATTGAACAAGTATATTCAGAAGAATTGTAGGGAACTATTGGATCTGAATAAACTTAGATTTCACACAGTGCAGGACGACCCAATACATTGGAGACCAGATACAGCTGTAAACATTTTTAATCACTGGCTAGACCAGTTAAACTATTAAGAGGGGAAGAGTGTATTGGTATTACTCCCCAGCACTCTAATGTACTTAACTTATCGACTACTTTTAGACTTACAGCGGCAGAACAGCAACTTCTGGAGAAGGGTCTTATGTTTATCCCGACACCCACTAAGATAGATCGCATGGAGCTCAGGAGGGATCTGCATACCTATCATAGAAAATTAAAATTACTTGATCATTTTAATTATAATACTGATAACCAAAGAATACCATTTATTGGTCCATCACATTGGGAGCCTAAGTTAGAGGGAGTGTCCAATACGATGCAGACTTTAATTCAAAGAGACTCTACCTCTTTTAGTACATTTAGGTTTTATATGGCAGGGAAAGATAATCTTACAAAACAAGAACGTAAATCCTTAAAA
This sequence comes from Coregonus ussuriensis, assembly GCA_031479575.1. Taxonomy (NCBI): domain Eukaryota; kingdom Metazoa; phylum Chordata; class Actinopteri; order Salmoniformes; family Salmonidae; genus Coregonus; species Coregonus ussuriensis. The sequence goes on along the minus strand of CM062511.1, from coordinate 34,833,535 downwards.
TCCTTAAGTAAGAATTCCAATATAGTTATAAAACCAGCGGATAAAGGATCAAAGATTGTTATTTTGGATAAAACACAGTATCTGATCGAGGCGAAAAGGCAATTGAATAATTCTAAACATTATAGACCATTGACTCATTCATTGCAGCAGGAGACCCAGAGACAAATTAGGCAGATTTTAGGAGAACTTTATGAGAATAATTACATTACAGACAAACAAATGTTTTACCTATTTGGACCAGATACCCCACGTCCCAGACAATTTTATTTGTTGCCTAAAATCCACAAACCTCCTGAGACTTGGACCATTCCTTCTGAGGTTCCATGTGGTAGGCCGATTGTATCGGACTGTGGCTCGGAATCGTATAGAATAGCAGAGTATTTAGATTATTTTATAAATCCTCTGTCACGGAAACATCAAAGTTTCATTAAAGACACGTATGAATTTGTGACAAAATTGAAAGAAATTAGTGTGCCTCAAGAAACTGTGTTTTTTTCAATTGATATTGACTCATTGTATACCAACATTGACACCAAGTTGGGTCTTAGAGCGATCAAAAACATCTTCCATAAATATCCAGACCTAGATAGACCAGATGGGGCTTTACTACAACTATTGGAACTCAGTTTAACAAGAAATGACTTTGAATTTAATTCTAATTGGTTTCTTCAAATCCATGGTACAGCTATGGGGAAGAAGTTTGCCCCGTCCTATGCCAATATTTATATGGCAGAATGGGAACAATCAGCCTTCCCCAAATGTATAAAGCTTCCAATTTTGTATTTACGGTATCTAGATGATATATTTGGGTTATGGACACATTCACTTTCAGATTTTATGGAATTTGTGAAGATTCTGAATATACATCATCCGTCAATTACGATTAAACACAATGTTCAGCCGGAACGAATATAATTTTTGGACACCGAGGTATTTTTTGTAGAGGGGAATGATAACCTGAAGCGATTAGCAACAAAGGTTTATTTTAAACCTACGGACACCCATTCCCTCTTACATAAATCCAGTTTTCATCCAAAACACACCTACAGGGGGTTGATAAAGTCGCAGCTTATTAGATTTAATAGGATTTGTACACAGGAAAAACATGTCAAGGAGGCTATAGGAATTCTTTTTAAGGCTCTCAGACCCAGAGGATACTCAAAACGTTTCCTCCGCACTATAAGAGCAGAGGTGAACAATATGTCTGTAACGGAACCTATATGTGGGAGGACTAGTAATGATGGATGCATTATTCCATTTGTCACCACATATTCACAGTCTTCTATGAGGTTTAATTCCATAGTGAAGGATCATTTTGAGCAGACGAGGGAGGAGGTGGAGATTCTCCAACAGTTCAGAGTAATATCAGCATATCGGCGAAATAAAAATTTGAAAGATGTGCTGGTACACTCTGGTTTCAGGGAGAAGCCGGGGCGGAGTGGATCACATTTTAAACAAGTTAAATACATTCAGAATAAATGGTCGGGTCTAGGGGCTCCAGTATGGGAGGTATTTCAATTGAAGACCACCAACATTGTATATGGAATTGAATGTCTACAATGTGGAAAACTGTATATTGGAGAAACTAGGAACTCCTTGGAAGCCAGACTCAAACAACATCTCTATCATATAAGTAAGGAGTCGGTTAAAAGTACACTATACATCCACTTTAGATCCCATCCAGTAGCTCAGTTAAGAATAGCAGGGTTGGAATCTAACCAGGGGTGGTCACTAAAACACAGACAGATCAAGGAGCGGTGTTGGATAAAAAAATTGGGTACTTGTAATCCTAAAGGCCTTAATGAAAAGTATTAGAGACCTAAACTTTTCTAACTCTGACCTGAACACTAACCTGAACCATCCCAACCCCAGTTTACTTTAACTATAACCCCAACCCTAATCCAAAACTTAACCTTAACCTTGATTATAACCTTAATCCCAACCTTAACCGGAGCAATTTCAATTCTAGCTCTAACTTTAAACCCAATCCTAAACCTAACCTTAATTCTGATCATAACCCTAACCCCAGTCTCAAACTTAACCACAAGCCTAATCCTTTGGTCTACCCTAACCCTAACCCTAACCCTAACCCAACCCTGACCTTAACCTCACCTTTAACTGGAGCAATTTCAACCCTAACTCTAACCTTAACCCTAACCCTAACCCTAACCCAACCCTGACCTTAACCTCACCTTTAACTGGAGCAATTTCAACCCTAACCCTAACCCTAACCCTAACCCAACCCTGACCTTAACCTCACCTTTAACTGGAGCAATTTCAACCCTAACCCTAACCCTAACCCTAACCCTAACCCTAACCCAACCCTGACCTTAACCTCACCTTTAACTGGAGCAATTTCAACCCTAACTCTAACCCTAACCCTAACCCTAATCCTAAACCTAACCTTAACTTTGATCATAACTTTAACCCTAACTCCAGCCTCAAACCTAACCCCAAACCTAACCCTTTGGTTTACCCTAACTATAATCCTAATCTTAAACCTAACCTTAACCTGGATTGTAATCTTAATCCTAACCTGAACCCTGACCTTAACCTGAATCCTAACCTTAACCTCACTTTTAATTGGAGCAATCCTAACCTGAACTCTGATCTTAACCTGAACCCTAACCTTAACCTCACCTTTTACTGGAGCAATCCCAACCCTAGCTCTAACCTTAACCTCCATCCTAAACCTAACCTTAACCTTGATCATAACCTTAACCCTAACGCAAGCTTCAAACTTAACTTGAACCCTAAGTCTAACCTCTTGGTTTACCCTAACTATAACCCTAACCTTGATTGTAACTCTGATCCTTGCTCGAACCCTAACCTTAACCTTACCTGAAACTGGAGCAATCCCAACCCTAGCTTTAACCTTAACCCTAATCCTAAACCTAATCTCAACCCGGATAATAACCTCAGTTCTAATCCTAACCCCAATCACAATCCTAATCTTAACCCCACCTCAATCCCTGAACCTTGACCCCGATACCAACCTTAATTTGAACTCAAGCCTCAAATCTAACCTTAACCCTAACCCCTTGGATCTGAATAAACTTAGATTTCACACAGTGCAGGACGACCCAATACATTGGAGACCAGATACAGCTGTAAACATTTTTAATCACTGGCTAGACCAGTTAAACTATTAAGAGGGGAAGAGTGTATTGGTATTACTCCCCAGCACTCTAATGTACTTAACTTATCGACTACTTTTAGACTTACAGCGGCAGAACAGCAACTTCTGGAGAAGGGTCTTATGTTTATCCCGACACCCACTAAGATAGATCGCATGGAGCTCAGGAGGGATCTGCATACCTATCATAGAAAATTAAAATTACTTGATCATTTTAATTATAATACTGATAACCAAAGAATACCATTTATTGGTCCATCACATTGGGAGCCTAAGTTAGAGGGAGTGTCCAATACGATGCAGACTTTAATTCAAAGAGACTCTACCTCTTTTAGTACATTTAGGTTTTATATGGCAGGGAAAGATAATCTTACAAAACAAGAACGTAAATCCTTAAAATCCTTAAGTAAGAATTCCAATATAGTTATAAAACCAGCGGATAAAGGATCAAAGATTGTTATTTTGGATAAAACACAGTATCTGATCGAGGCGAAAAGGCAATTGAATAATTCTAAACATTATAGACCATTGACTCATTCATTGCAGCAGGAGACCCAGAGACAAATTAGGCAGATTTTAGGAGAACTTTATGAGAATAATTACATTACAGACAAACAAATGTTTTACCTATTTGGACCAGATACCCCACGTCCCAGACAATTTTATTTGTTGCCTAAAATCCACAAACCTCCTGAGACTTGGACCATTCCTTCTGAGGTTCCATGTGGTAGGCCGATTGTATCGGACTGTGGCTCGGAATCGTATAGAATAGCAGAGTATTTAGATTATTTTATAAATCCTCTGTCACGGAAACATCAAAGTTTCATTAAAGACACGTATGAATTTGTGACAAAATTGAAAGAAATTAGTGTGCCTCAAGAAACTGTGTTTTTTTCAATTGATATTGACTCATTGTATACCAACATTGACACCAAGTTGGGTCTTAGAGCGATCAAAAACATCTTCCATAAATATCCAGACCTAGATAGACCAGATGGGGCTTTACTACAACTATTGGAACTCAGTTTAACAAGAAATGACTTTGAATTTAATTCTAATTGGTTTCTTCAAATCCATGGTACAGCTATGGGGAAGAAGTTTGCCCCGTCCTATGCCAATATTTATATG
>CM062511.1:34809271-34824271 GCA_031479575.1 Coregonus ussuriensis | reverse complement strand
AGACCCTAGGCTTCTCATCTTTTCCCCAGACCCTAGGCTACTCATCTTTTCCCCAGACCCTAGGCTTCTCATCTTTTCCCCAGACCCTAGGCTTCTCATCTTTTCCCCAGACCCTAGGCTACTCATCTTTTCCCCAGACCCTAGGCTTCTCATCTTTTCCCCAGACCCTAGACTACTCATCTTTTCCCCAGACCCTAGGCTTCTCATCTTTTCCCCAGACCCTAGGCTACTCATCTTTTCCAAGACCCTAGGCTACTCTTCTTTCCCCAGACCCTAGGCTACTCTTCTTTTCCCCAGACCCTAGGCTTCTCATCTTTTCCAAGACCCTAGGCTACTCTTCTTTTCCCCAGACCCTAGGCTTCTCATATTTCCCCAGACCCTAGGCTACTCATCTTTCCCCAGACCCTAGGCTTCTCATATTTCCCCAGACCCTAGGCTTCTCATCTTTTCCCCAGACCCTAGGCTTCTCATCTTTTCCCCAGACCCTAGGCTTCTCATCTTTTCCCCAGACCCTAGGCTTCTCATCTTTCCCCAGACCCTAGGCTTCTCATCTTTTCCCAGACCCTAGGCTTCTCATCTTTTCCCCAGACCCTAGGCTTCTCATCTTTTCCCCAGACCCTAGGCTTCTCATCTTTCCCCAGACCCTAGGCTTCTCATCTTTTCCAAGACCCTAGGCTACTCTTCTTTTCCCCAGACCCTAGGCTACTCTTCTTTTCCCCAGACCCTAGGCTACTCTTCTTTCCCCAGACCCTAGGCTACTCTTCTTTTCCCCAGACTACTCATCTTTTCCCCAGACCCTAGGCTACTCTTCTTTTCCCAGACCCTAGGCTTCTCATCTTTCCCCAGACCCTAGGCTACTCTTCTTTTCCCAGACCCTAGGCTTCTCATCTTTCCCCAGACCCTAGGCTACTCTTCTTTTCCCAGACCCTAGGCTTCTCATCTTTCCCCAGACCCTAGGCTACTCTTCTTTTCCCAGACCCTAGGCTTCTCATCTTTCCCCAGACCCTAGGCTACTCTTCTTTTCCCAGACCCTAGGCTACTCATCTTTTCCCCAGACCCTAGGCTACTCTTCTTTTCCCAGACCCTAGGCTACTCTTCTTTTCCCCAGACTACTCATCTTTTCCCCAGACCCTAGGCTACTCTTCTTTTCCCAGACCCTAGGCTACTCATCTTTCCCCAGACCCTAGGCTTCTCATCTTTCCCCAGACCCTAGGCTACTCATCTTTCCCCCAGACCCTAGGCTACTCTTCTTTTCCAAGACCCTAGGCTACTCTTCTTTTCCCAGACCCTAGGCTTCTCATCTTTTCCCAGACCCTAGGCTTCTCATCTTTCCCCAGACCCTAGGCTACTCTTCTTTTCCCAGACCCTAGGCTTCTCATCTTTCCCCAGACCCTAGGCTACTCATCTTTTCCCCAGACCCTAGGCTACTCATCTTTCCCCCAGACCCTAGGCTACTCTTCTTTTCCCAGACCCTAGGCTACTCTTCTTTTCCCAGACCCTAGGCTTCTCATCTTTTCCCAGACCCTAGGCTTCTCATCTTTTCCAAGACCCTAGGCTACTCTTCTTTTCCCCAGACCCTAGGCTACTCTTCTTTTCCCCAGACCCTAGGCTACTCTTCTTTCCCCAGACCCTAGGCTACTCTTCTTTTCCCCAGACTACTCATCTTTTTCCCAGACCCTAGGCTACTCTTCTTTTCCCAGACCCTAGGCTTCTCATCTTTTCCCAGACCCTAGGCTTCTCATCTTTTCCCAGACCCTAGGCTTCTCATCTTTCCCCATGTGTGCAACTTCTGTAAGCGCCTCTACCCAAATGCAACACTTTATTATAAACTTTATTTTTTCCCGGTACCTCGGAGCTACCCAGGTCACCCCCCTCTCGCACTCACTCCAACACCTCTACATTTACAAATGAAGCCCCTCAAATGATACAAATTTAACAGCCTGAGCACACTGGACTTGAAACAACCATACAGATGGAACCACGTGTAAGGGACTTGGAACAACCATACAGATGGAACCACGTGTATGGGACTTGGAAACAACCATACAGATGGAACCACGTGTAAGGGACTTGGAAACAACCATACAGATGGAACCACGTGTAAGGGACTTGGAAACAACCATACAGATGGAACCACGTGTAAGGGACTTGGAAACAACCATACAGATGGAACCACGTGTAAGGGACTTGGAAACAACCATACAGATGGAACCACGTGTAAGGGACTTGGAACAACCATACAGATGGAACCACGTGTAAGGGACTTGGAACAACCATACAGATGGAACCACGTGTAACCATTTAATGTATTATCTGACCACCACTAGTGCTCCCAAGTCAACATTCGATGAGCATTCCACAGGTCACGTTTAGAAGTGAGTGTTCAAAAAAAGTCAACATTAGGGTAATAATTATAATTATAATGAAGTAGTGAGACAGGATACCAAAGACACCTTTATTTCTGTAAAGTCAGAGAAGAATGACACGGTTTAACAAACTCAGTTGGTCCCACACTGGCCTGTTGTGGTAACTCAGGGACAAACTCAGTTGGTCCCACACTGGCCTGTTGTGGTAACTCAGGGACAAACTCAGTTGGTCCCACACTGGCCTGTTGTGGTAACTCGGGGACAAACTCAGTTGGTCCCACACTGGCCTGTTGTGGTAACTCAGGGACAAACTCAGTTGGTCCCACACTGGCCTGTTGTGGTAACTCAGGGACAAACTCAGTTGGTCCCACACTGGCCTGTTGTGGTAACTCGGGGACAAACTCAGTTGGTCCCACACTGGCCTGTTGTGGTAACTCGGGGACAAACTCAGTTGGTCCCACACTGGCCTGTTGTGGTAACTCGGGGACAAACTCAGTTGGTCCCACACTGGCCTGTTGTGGTAACTCAGGGACAAACTCAGTTGGTACCACACTGGCCTGTTGTGGTAACTCAGGGACAAACTCAGTCCCACACTGGCCTGTTGTGGTAACTCAGGGACAAGTTGCAAAAAGAGGAAGCTCATGTCTCCATTGTAACACACTACTCTCCATCTCCGCAGTGAAACAATCTCTCAGGACAGAGTGAGAGAGCGAGGCAGGGAGGGAAAGAGAGATAGTCATGTTATGGTCCCAGAGGAAACAGTAGAACTTTAGGAGAAACAGTCAGGTAGTTCATCTCTTCATCGCTCCGTTTTCTCCCTCCCTCTCCTGTCGCTCCCTCCTCCTCCTGCTCCCTCCTCCACTCCCCCCTCCTCCTCCTCTCCTGTCTCTCCCTCCTCCTCACGCTCCCTCCTTCTGTCTCTCTCCCCTCCTCCCTCCCTCCTGTCTCTCCCCCTCCTCCTCCTCCTTCACTCCCCCCTCTCCTCCCTCCTTCTGTCTCTCTCCCCTCCTCCCTCCCTCCTGTCTCTCCCCCTCCTCCTCCTCCTTCACTCCCCCCTCTCCTCCCTCCTTCTGTCTCTCTCTCCTCTCCCTCCCTCCTGTCTCTCCCCCTCCTCCTCCTCCTTCACTCTCTCCTCTCCTCCCTCCCTCCTGTCTCTCCCCCTCCTCCTCCTCCTTCACTCTCTCCTCTCCTCCCTCCCTCCTGTCTCTCCCCCTCCTCCTCCTCCTTCACTCCCCCCTCTCCTCCCTCCTTCCTGTCTCTCTCCTCTCCTCCCTCCCTCCTGTCTCTCTCCCCCTCCTCCTCCTCCTTCACTCTCTCCTCTCCTCCCTCCCTCCTGTCTCCCCCCCTCCTCCTCCTCCTCCACTCCCCCCTCTCCCTCCTCCTCACGCTCCCTCCTTCTGTCTCTCTCCCCCTCCTCCACTCCCCCCTCTCCCTCCTCTCCTCCCTCCTTCCGTCTTCCGTCTCTCCCTCCCTCCTCCTCCTCTCCTCCCTCCTGTCTCTCTCCTCTCCCCCTCTCCCCCCCTCTCCTCCTCCCTCCTGTCTCTCTCCTCTCCTCCCTCCCTCCTGTCTCTCCCCCTCCTCCTCCTCCTTCTGTCTCTCTCCTCTCCTCCCTCCTTCTGTCTCTCTCCCCCTCCTCCTCCTTCACTCCCCCCCCTCCTCCCGTCTCTCTCCTCTCCTCTCCTCCCTCCCTCCTGTCTCTCCCCCTCCTCCTCCTCCTTCACTCCCCCCCCCTCCTCCCGTCTCTCTCCTCTCCTCCCCTCCTCCCTCCCTCCTGTCTCTCCCCCTCCTCCTCCACTCCCCCCTCTCCTCCCTCCTTCTGTCTCTCTCCTCTCCCTCCCTCCTGTCTCTCCCCCTCCTCCTCCTCCTTCACTCTCTCCTCTCCTCCCTCCCTCCTGTCTCTCCCCCTCCTCCTCCTCCTTCACTCCCCCCCCCTCCTCCCGTCTCTCTCCTCTCCTCCCCTCCTCCCTCCCTCCTGTCTCTCCCCCTCCTCCTCCTCCTTCACTCCCCCCTCTCCTCCCTCCTTCTGTCTCTCTCCTCTCCCCCCCTCCTGTCTCTCCTCCTCCTCCTTCACTCCCCCCTCTCCTCCCTCCTTCCGTCTCTCCCTCCCTCCCTCCTCCTCTCCTCCCTCCTGTCTCTCTCCTCTCCCCCCTCCTCCCCCCTCTCCTCCCTCCTTCTGTCTCTCTCCTCTCCCCCCCTCCTGTCTCTCTCCCCCTCCTCCTCCTCCTCCACTCCCCCTCCTCCTCCTCCTCCACTCCCCCCTCTCCCTCCTCTCCTCCCTCCTCCTCTTGCCTGCTCTCCATCTCTTCACAGGGTGATCTTTGTGTTGCGAAAGCTGGAATTATCCCTAAGAAGAAAACACACAGAGAGAGAGAGTGATATCAATAAACAGAATTATCCATAGAGACAACACAAAACACAGTAAGTGGTCATTGTGTGTCCAAGTTGTGTCCATGATGGTGTTAGGTGGGAGTGTGTATCTTGTGTGAATCGTACTTGAGGCTGTCGTTGTGTGTTTTGTACTCCATGATGGTGTTAGGTGGGAGGTTCAGGACGCGTCGAAGAGTGTCTCGGATTCTAGATGTCGTCACCTGATCGCTGGCAGTCTTATTCCATATAGACAGGATGTCTTCCTAGAGAAACACACACAGTACACACACACACACACACACACACGAGTGAGTTTGTGAGTGTGGCTGAATCTCAAACCAAACACTGACCACTTCGAGCACTCGATATGTGCATTTCTTGAGTCAATCTCAAATGCTAGTTGCCGAGTCATCGAGGGCTCCACTGTGCCCTTCAGGGGCCTCTTCTAGTGGGAATCCTTTGTCAATTTTGTGCCCTTAGCAGTAGGGGTGTGACGTTTAAATGTTTAAACGAATTTGGGATTGTTAACGTTTACTCCCTAACCGAAAACCTTTTTATTCCAGTGCAGTTATCCCAAAACCACCACTAACAGGCCACTAGCATAAAATTAAATTGAACAAATACTGTAAGTAGGAGGAGATCTGAATCTTTACAATGATTTGGATATAAAGCGTTCTGCACGTCAGCATTGTTAACAGTTGCAAAAATGACAGTGAGACAGGGAAGCGACATCATGGAACTTTGAGTTAAATGAGAAAGTGATGAAATATTAACTTAGTGAGGTGGAATTGAACTAGAGTGGCAGTACAGGTGCTGAAAGGGAGACGGAGTGAGACCCAACCCGTTGCTAAGGGACGGCGTGAGACCCAACCCGTTGCAGCAGTGCTGAAAGGGAGACGGAGTGAGACCCGCAGTGCTGAAAGGGAGACGGCGTGAGACCCGCAGTGCTGAAAGGGAGACGGCGTGAGACCCGCAGTGCTGAAAGGGAGACGGAGTGAGACCCGCAGTGCTGAAAGGGAGACGGCGTGAGACCCGCAGTGCTGAAAGGGAGACGGAGTGAGACCCGCAGTGCTGAAAGGGAGACGGCGTGAGACCCGCAGTGCTGAAAGGGAGACGGAGTGAGACCCGCAGTGCTGAGAGGGAGACGGCGTGAGACCCGCAGTGCTGAGAGGGAGACGGCGTGAGACCCGCAGTGCTGAAAGGGAGACGGAGTGAGACCCGCAGTGCTGAAAGGGAGACGGCGTGAGACCCGCAGTGCTGAAAGGGAGACGGCGTGAGACCCGCAGTGCTGAAAGGGAGACGGCGTGAGACCCGCAGTGCTGAAAGGGAGACGGAGTGAGACCCGCAGTGCTGAAAGGGAGACGGAGTGAGACCCGCAGTGCTGAAAGGGAGACGGCGTGAGACCCGCAGTGCTGAAAGGGAGACGGCGTGAGACCCGCAGTGCTGAAAGGGAGACGGCGTGAGACCCGCAGTGCTGAAAGGGAGACGGCGTGAGACCCGCAGTGCTGAAAGGAAGACGGCGTGAGACCCGCAGTGCTGAAAGGGAGACGGCGTGAGACCCGCAGTGCTGAAAGGGAGACGGCGTGAGACCCGCAGTGCTGAAAGGGAGACGGCGTGAGACCCGCAGTGCTGAAAGGGAGACGGCGTGAGACCCAACACGTTGCTTGCGATAAGGGACGGAGTGAGACCCAACCCGTTGCTAAGGGACGGCGTGAGACCCAACCCGTTGCTTGCAGCAGTGCAGATAAGGGGGATGTTATTTTTGGTCTTAAAGGTTTGGTTTAGGCATAAGGTTAGCAGTGTGGTTAATGTTACGGTTAGGCTTAAAAATCACATTTTAAGAAGAGAAATTGTAAAAATCGGTGGGTTTTATGACTTTGTGGCTGTGGTAACTAGTGACCACCGATAGCCAGGACTGCGGTAGATTGAGCTGCATTGCCCCCTAGCGGTCAACCGCCGAACCACATCTGAATTGTGAACTCAAGTCAATTTATGATTTTTTTGTAAACTTTTAAATAATGTTAAGAAAATGTTTACATTTGTCAAATCCTTCCCACAAATTTCTTTCCACAAATCTCAGCGTGTGACCTAGAGACAACATAGTTACAACTACTTCGCCCTCAAAGATAGTCGATCTAAATTTAAATTTTAGTCATTTTGCAGACGCTCTTATCCAGAGCGACTTACAGGAGCAATTAGGGTTAAGTGCCTTGCTTAAGGGCACATCGACAGATTTTTCACCTAGTCGGTTCGGGGATTAGAACCAGCGACCTTTCGGTTACTGGCACAACGCTCTTACCCACTAAGCTACCTGCCACCCACGTACACACACGTACATTGTAATAATGTTATATGATTTACATTTCAGTCATTTAGCAGACGCTCTTATCCAGAGCGACTTACAGTTAGTGTACTGTGTTATCTTTTGTTCTATGTGTAATGTAAGTGCCTTAATGTGTTTGGACCCCAGGAAGAGTAGCTACTGCCTTGGCAGGAACTAATGGGGATCCATAATAAACCCCAGGAAGAGTAGCTGCTGCCTTGGCAGGAACCAATGGGGATCCATAATAAACCCCAGGAAGAGTAGCTGCTGCCTTGGCAGGAACTAATGGGGATCCATAATAAACCCCAGGAAGAGTAGCTGCTGCCTTGGCAGGAACTAATGGGGATCCATAATAAACCCCAGGAAGAGTAGCTGCTGCCTTGGCAGGAACTAATGGGGATCCATAATAAACCCCAGGAAGAGTAGCTTGGGCCAAGAAACACGAGCAATGGACATTAGACCGGTGGAAATTTGTCCTTTTGTCTGATGAGTCCAAAGTTGTGATTTTTGGTTCCAACCGCTATGTCTTTGTGAGACGCAGAGTAGGAGAACGGATGAACTCCGCATGTGTAGTTCCCACCGTGAAGCATGGAGGAGGAGGTGTTATGGTGTGGGGGTGCTTTGCTGGTGACACTGTCTGTGATTTATTTAGAATTTAAGGCACACTTAACCAGCATGGCTACCACAGCATTCTGCAGCGATACGCCATCCCATCTGGTTTGGGCTTAGTGGGACTATCATTTGTTTTTCAACAGGACAATGACCCAACACACCTCCAGGCTGTGTAAAGGCTATTTGACCAAGAAGGAGAGTGATGGAGTGCTGCATCAGATGACCTGGCCTCCATAATCACCCAAACTCAACCCAATTGAGATGGTTTGGGATGAGTTGGACCGCAGCGTGAAGGAAAAGCAGCCAACAAGTGCTCAGCATATGTGGGAACTCCTTCAAGACCATTGGAAAAGCATTCCAGGTGAAGCTGGTTGAGAGAATGCCAAGAGTGTGCAAAGCTGTCATCAAGGCAGTGGGGAAAAAAAGTATTTAGTCAGCCACCAATTGTGCAAGTTCTCCCACTTAAAAGATGAGAGGCCTGTAATTTTCATCATAGGTACACGTCAACTATGACAGACAAAATGAGAAAAAAATTTCCAGAAAATCACATTGTAGGATTTTTTATGAATGTATTTGCAAATTATGATGGAAAATAAGTATTTGGTCAATAACAAAAGTTTCTCAATACTTTGTTATATACCCTTTCTTGGCAATGACACAGGTCAAACGTTTTCTGTAAGTCTTCACAAGGTTTTCACACACTGTTGCTGCTATTTTGGCCCATTCCTCCATGCAGATCTCCTCTAGAGCAGTGATGTTTTGGGGCAGTCGCTGGGCAACACGGACTTTCAACTCCCTCCAAAGATTTTCTATGGGGTTGAGATCTGGAGACTGGCTAGGCCACTCCAGGACCTTGAAATGCTTCTTATGAAGCCACTCCTTTGTTGCCCGGGCGGTGTGTTTGGGATCATTGTCATGCTGAAAGACCTAGCCACGTTTCATCTTCAATGCCCTTGCTGATGGAAGGAGGTTTTCACTCAAAATCTCACGATACATGGCCCCATTCATTCTTTCCTTTACACAGATCAGTCGTCCTGGTCCCTTTGCAGAAAAACAGCCCCATAGCATGATGTTTCCACCCCCATGCTTCACAGTAGGTTTGGTGTTCTTTGGATGCAACTCAGCATTCTTTGTCCTCCAAACACGACGAGTTGAGTTTTTACCAAAAAGTTATATTTTGGTTTCATCTGACCATATGACATTCTCACAATCCTCTTCTGGATCATCCAAATGCACTCTAGCAAACTTCAGACGGGCCTGGACATGTACTGGCTTAAGCAGGGGGACACGTCTGGCACTGCAGGATTTGAGTCCCTGGCGGCGTAGTGTGTTACTGATGGTAGGCTTTGTTAGACCCATGGGGCGGCGCACAATTGGCCCAGCGTGGTCCAGGGTAGGGGAGGGATTGGCCGGCAGGGATATAGCTCAGTTGGTAGAGCATGACGTATGCAACACCAGGGTTGTGGGTTCGATTCACACGGGGGGCCAGTATGAAAAATAATGTATGCACTCACTAACTGTAAGTCGCTCTGGATAAGAGCGTCTGCTAAATGACTAAAATGTAAAATGTAATGTAATGTTACTTTGGTCCCAGCTCTCTGCAGGTCATTCACTAGGTCCCCCCTTGTGGTTCTGGGATTTTTGCTCACCGTTCTTGTGATCATTTTGACCCCACGGGTGAGATCTTGCGTGGAGCCCCAGATCGAGGGAGATTATCAGTGGTCTTGTACGTCTTCCATTTCCTAATAATTGCTCCCACAGTTGATTTCTTCAAACCAAGCTGCTTACCTATTGCAGATTCAGTCTTCCCAGCCTGGTGCAGGTCTACAATTTTGTTTCTGGTGACAGCTCTTTGACAGCTCTTTGTTTCTGGTGACAATTTTGTTTCTTTGACAGCTCTTTGGTCTTGGCCATAGTGGAGTTTGGAGTGTGACTGTTTGAGGTTGTGGACAGGTGTCTTTTATACAGGTAACGAGTGGAGGACAGAGGAGCCTCTTAAAGAAGAAGTTACAGGTCTGTGAGAGCCAGAAATCTTGCTTGTTTGTAGGTGACCAAATACTTATTTACCACCATAATTTGCAAATAAATTCATTAAAAATCCTACAATGTGATTTTCTGGATTTTTTTTTCTCATTTTGTCTGTCATAGTTGACGTGTACCTATGATGAAAATTACAGGCCTCTCTCATCTTTTTAAGTGGGAGAACTTGAACAATTGGTGGCTGACTAAATACTTTTTTTCCACACTGTATATAATATATTTTGATTTGTTGAACACTTTTTTGGTTACTACATGATTCCTTGTTTTATTTAATAGTTTTGATGTCTTCATTATTATTCTACAATGTAAAAAATAGTCAAAAATAAAGAAAAACCTTTGAATGAGTAGGTGTGTCCAAACTTTTGACTGGTAGTGTGTGTGTGTGTGTGTGTGTGTATATGTATGTATGTATGTATGTATGTATGTATGTATGTATGTATGTATGTATGTATGTGTGTGTACCTGGAAGCGTATAGAGACCACCACTCCACAGATCTCCTCTCCCACCATGAACTGTTCTCCCAACATAGCCAGAATAATGTTCTCCCAGAACCTGCTGGCCAGACCTGTCAACAACAACATTAACAATATTAACAACATAGCCAGAATAATGTTCTCCCAGAACCTGCTGGCCAGACCTGTCAACAACAAGTAGTCAGATTTCACATCCTGTTTCACACAGGCAGAGTAGACATACTCCTGTCTCCATGGGAACCAGGGCTACCGCTCAATCCAAGCCATTTTGATCTACGGTGTCCACAGATCGATTTATAAGCCAGAATGACGGTCGGAATCGGTACCAGAACCACGCATGTCCCCTAAACCGACGTAGCTAGATCGTTAGCGAAGCTAGCCACTGTAGCTATCCAGTAACTCCTCCAGTATGTGTTGATGTGACGTAGCTAGATCGTTGCTAAGCTAGCCACCGTAGCTATCCAGTAACTCGTCCAGTATCTGTTGATGTGACGTAGCTAGTTCGTTAGCTAAGCTAGCCACCGTAGCTATCCAGTAACTTCTCCAGTATGTGTTGTGACGTAGCTAGTTCGTTAGCTAAGCTAGCCACCGTAGCTATCCAGTAACTCCTCCAGTATGTGTTGATGTGACGTAGCTAGATCGTTGCTAAGCTAGCCATCGTAGCTATCCAGTAACTCGTCCAGTATCTGTTGATGTGACGTAGCTAGTTCGTTAGCTAAGCTAGCCACCGTAGCTATCCAGTAACTTCTCCAGTATGTGTTGTGACGTAGCTAGTTCGTTAGCTAAGCTAGCCATCGTAGCTATCCAGTAACTCGTCCAGTATGTGTTGTGACATAGCTAGATCGTTAGCTAAGCTGGCCACCGTAGATATCCAGTAACTCCTCCAGTATGTGTTGATGTGACGTAGCTAGTTCTTTAGCAAAGCTAGCCACTGTAGCTATCCAGTAACTCCTCCAGTATGTGTTGTGACGTAGCTAGATCGTTAGCGAAGCTAGCCACTGTAGCTATCCAGTAACTCCTCCAGTATGTGTTGATGTGACGTAGCTAGATCGTTGCTAAGCTAGCCATCGTAGCTATCCAGTAACTCGTCCAGTATCTGTTGATGTGACGTAGCTAGTTCGTTAGCTAAGCTAGCCACCATAGCTATCCAGTAACTTCTCCAGTATGTGTTGTGACGTAGCTAGTTCGTTAGCTAAGCTAGCCACTGTAGCTATCCAGTAACTCGTCCAGTATGTGTTGATGTGACGTAGCTAGATCGTTGCTAAGCTAGCCACCGTAGCTATCCAGTAACTTCTCCAGTATGTGTTGATGTGAGGTCTACCTTTAAAGGGAGGTTTAGAGAACCAAAGTCTCCCTTTAAAGGGAGTTAAAGAGAACGGTAAAAGGCAAGATGAGGGGCAAAATGAACAGGTTATGCAGCCTTGCCCTAATAATAATATGAACAACTACAGACCTTTCCGCAGCCTAATGATCCACTTCCCACCGTTCTTATTAGCTTCATCCTGGAGGGTTACACACACACACACACCGTGAACACCAAAAGCTATGGTTATACTGGATGGGATGCCATCATGCTGATGGGACTCACCATCTTACACACACAGGTTTGATTCCCTCATTAAAACAGGTGGAAGTCAGATCTCCAAACACTCTATAACACTACCTATATATAATATATAATAATAATATGTTACCTCCCACATGGGTTTGATTCCCTCTATAACACTACCTATATATAATATATAATAATAATATGTTACCTCCCACATGGGTTTGATTCCCTATATAACACTACCTATATATAATATATAATAATAATATGTTACCTCCCACATGGGTTTGATTCCCTCTATAACACTACCTATATATAATAATAATAATAATATGTTACCTCCCACATGGGTTTGATTCCCTATATAACACTACCTATATATAATATATAATAATATGTTACCTCCCACATGGGTTTGATTCCCTATATAACACTACCTATATATAATATATAATAATAATATGTTACCTCCCACATGGGTTTGATTCCCTCTATAACACTACCTATATATATCATATATAATAATAATATGTTACCTCCCACATGGGTTTGATTCCCTCTATAACACTACCTATATATAATAATAATAATAATAATATGTTACCTCCCACATGGGTTTGATTCCCTCTATAACACTACCTATATATAATATATAATAATAATATGTTACCTCCCACATGGGTTTGATTCCCTATATAACACTACCTATATATAATATATAATAATAATAATATGTTACCTCCCACATGGGTTTGATTCCCTCTATAACACTACCTATATATCATATATAATAATAATATGTTACCTCCCACATGGGTTTGATTCCCTATATAACACTACCTATATATAATAATAATAATAATATGTTACCTCCCACATGGGTTTGATTCCCTCTATAACACTACCTATATATAATAATAATAATAATAATAATATGTTACCTCCCACATGGGTTTGATTCCCTCTATAACACTACCTATATATAATATATAATAATAATATGTTACCTCCCACATGGGTTTGATTCCCTATATAACACTACCTATATATAATATATAATAATAATATGTTACCTCCCACATGGGTTTGATTCCCTCTATAACACTACCTATATATCATATATAATAATAATATGTTACCTCCCACATGGGTTTGATTCCCTATATAACACTACCTATATATAATAATAATAATAATAAGTTACCTCCCACATGGGTTTGATTCCCTCTATTACACTACCTATATATAATAATAATAATAATAATATGTTACCTCCCACATGGGTTTGATTCCCTATATAACACTACCTATATATAATAATAATAATAATAATATGTTACCTCCCACATGGGTTTGATTCCCTCTATTACACTACCTCTATATAATAATAATATGTTACCTCCCACATGGGTTTGATTCCCTATATAACACTACCTATATATAATAATAATATGTTACCTCCCACATGGGTTTGATTCCCTATATAACACCACCTATATATAATAATAATATGTTACCTCCCACATGGGTTTGATTCCCTATATAACACTACCTATATATAATAATAATAATAATAATAATAATAAGTTACCTCCCACATGGGTTTGATTCCCTCTATTACACTACCTATATATAATAATAATAATAATAATAATATGTTACCTCCAACATGGGTTTGATTCCCTATATAACACTACCTATATATAATAATAATAATAATAATAATAATATGTTACCTCCCACATGGGTTTGATTCCCTCTATTACACTACCTCTATATAATAATAATATGTTACCTCCCACATGGGTTTGATTCCCTATATAACACTACCTATATATAATAATAATAATATGTTACCTCCCATATGGGTTTGATTCCCTCTATTACACTACCTCTATATAATAATAATATGTTACCTCCCACATGGGTTTGATTCCCTATATAACACTACCTATATATAATAATAATATGTTACCTCCCACATGGGTTTGATTCCCTATATAACACTACCTATATATAATAATAATATGTTACCTCCCACATGGGTTTGATTCCCTATATAACACTACCTATATATAATATATAATAATAATATGTTACCTCCCACATGGGTTTGATTCCCTCTATAACACTACCTATATATAATAATAATAATAATAATAATATGTTACCTCCCACATGGGTTTGATTCCCTATATAACACTACCTATATATAATATATAATAATATGTTACCTCCCACATGGGTTTGATTCCCTATATAACACTACCTATATATAATATATAATAATAATATGTTACCTCCCACATGGGTTTGATTCCCTCTATAACACTACCTATATATATCATATATAATAATAATATGTTACCTCCCACATGGGTTTGATTCCCTCTATAACACTACCTATATATAATAATAATAATAATATGTTACCTCCCACATGGGTTTGATTCCCTATATAACACTACCTATATATAATAATAATATGTTACCTCCCACATGGGTTTGATTCCCTCTATAACACTACCTATATATAATAATAATATGTTACCTCCCACATGGGTTTGATTCCCTATATAACACTACCTATATATAATAATAATATGTTACCTCCCACATGGGTTTGATTCCCTATATAACACTACCTATATATCATATATAATAATAATATGTTACCTCCCACATGGGTTTGATTCCCTCTATAACACTACCTATATATAATAATAATAATAATAATATGTTACCTCCCACATGGGTTTGATTCCCTATATAACACTACCTATATATAATATATAATAATAATATGTTACCTCCCACATGGGTTTGATTCCCTATATAACACTACCTATATATAATATATAATAATAATATGTTACCTCCCACATGGGTTTGATTCCCTCTATAACACTACCTATATATATCATATATAATAATAATATGTTACCTCCCACATGGGTTTGATTCCCTCTATAACACTACCTATATATAATAATAATAATAATAATAATAATATGTTACCTCCCACATGGGTTTGATTCCCTCTATAACACTACCTATATATAATATATAATAATAATATGTTACCTCCCACATGGGTTTGATTCCCTATATAACACTACCTATATATAATATATAATAATAATATGTTACCTCCCACATGGGTTTGATTCCCTCTATAACACTACCTATATATCATATATAATAATAATATGTTACCTCCCACATGGGTTTGATTCCCTATATAACACTACCTATATATAATAATA
>CM062511.1:34706771-34806771 GCA_031479575.1 Coregonus ussuriensis | reverse complement strand
GATGAATCCCATTTGTTCCTACCTGGTCAAGTCCGTCAGTGATGCCAGTTCTAGAATTTAGAGTTATGCTTGGTTATCATGATATTTATGTATGAAACTGTATGCACTCACTAACTGTAAATCGCTCTGGATAAGAGCGTCTGATAAATGACTAAAGAAAAATAACAAAACAAAACAAAATGAAGAACAGATGAGGTATATTATTATATTGCATTTCTTTCAGATAGACTTGTTGGCAATTAGCACATTTTGCAGGTTGGATTACCGAAAATACATACAATGAAATGAAAAATATATACATGGTTGGAGACTTGAATTGTACGGAATAAAAATATTGCAAAACATGCATCCTGTTTGCAAAAGGGCACTAAAGTAAAACTGAAAAAAATGAGGCATAGAAATTAACTTTATGTCCTGAATACAAAGCGTTATGTTTGGGGCAAATCCAACATCACTGAGTACCACTCCATATTTTCAAGCATGGTGGTGGCTGCATCGTGTTATGGCATTGTAGGCTCCTCAGAGGAGGAAGGGGATTTCATACTAAATATATACAGCACTCTTTAGGGTAGAACCACGGTGGAGCCGGAGGACAGCTAGGTTTTGTCCTCCTCTGGGTACATTGACTTCAATACAAAACCTAGGAGGCTCATGGTTCTCACCCCCTTCCATTGACTTACACAGTAATTATGACAACTTCTGGAGGACGTCCTCCAACCTACAGTGCCTTACAAAAGTATTCATCCCCCTTGGCGTTTTTCCTACTGTGTTGCATTACAACCTGTAATTAAAATGGATTTTTATTTGGATTTCATGTAATTGACATACACAAAATAATCAAAATTGGTGAAGTGAAATGAAAAAAATAACATGTTTCAAAAAATTCTAAAAAATAAATAACGGAAAAGTTGTACGTGCATATATATTCACCCCCTTTGCTATGAAGCCCCCTAAATAAGATCTGGTGCAACCAATTACCTTCAGAAGTCACATAATTAGTTAAAGTGCACCTGTGTGCAACCTACGTGTCACATGATCTGTCACATGATCTCAGTATATATACATACACACACACACCTGTTCTGAAAGGCCCCAGAGTCTGCAACACCACTAAGCAAGGGGCACCACCAAGCAAGCGGTCAGGGAAAAAGTTGTGGAGAAGTACAGATCAGGGTTGGGTAAAAGAAAAGAAAAAAAAAAAGAGCACCATTAAATCCATTATAAATAAATGGAAATAATATGGCACCACAACAAACCTGCCAAGAGAGGGCCGCCCACCAAAACTCACGGACCAGGCAAGGAGGGCATTAATCAGAGGCAACAAAGAGACCAAAGATAACCCTGAAGGAGCTGCAAAGCTCCACAGCGGAGATTGGAGTATCTGTCCAAAGGACCACTTTAAGCCGTACACTCCACAGACCTGGATTTTACGGAAGAGTGGCCAGAAAAAAATCCATCAGGCATGTGGGAGACTCCCCAAACATATGGAAGAAGGTACTCTGGTCGGATGAGACTAAAATTGAGCTTTTCGGTCATCAAGGAAAACGCTATGTCTGGTGCAAACCCAACACCTCTCATCACCCCGAGAACACCATGTTTTTCCATCGGCAGGGACTGGGAAACTGGTCAGAATTGAAGGAATGATGGATGGCGCTAAATACAGGGAAATTCTTGAGGGAAACCTGTTTCAGTCTTCCAGAAATTTGAGACTGGGACGGAGGTTCACCTTCCAGCAGGACAATGACCCTAAGCATACTGCTAAAGCAACACTCGAGTGGTTTAAGAGGAAACATTTACATTTCTTGGAATGGCCTAGTCAAAGCCCAGACCTCAATCCAATTGAGAATATGTGGTATGACTTAAAGATTGCTGTACACCAGCGGAACCCATCCAACTTGAAGGAGCTGGAGCAGTTTTGCCTTGAAGAATGGGCAAAAATCCCAGTGGCTAGATGTGCCAAGCTTATAGAGACATACCCCAAGAGACTTGCAGCAGTAATTGCTGCAAAAGGTGGCTCTACAAAGTATTGACTTTGGGGGGATGAATAGTTATGCACGCTCAATTGTTCTGTTTCTTGTCTTATTTCTTGTTTGTTTCACAATAAAAAATATTTTGCATCTTCAAAGTGGTGTAAATTAATTGATACAAACCCCCCCAAAATCTATTTAAATTCCAGGTTGTAAGGCAACAAAATAGGAAAAATGCCAAGGGGGGTGAATACTTTCACAAGCCACTGTATCAGAGCTCTTGCAGCATGAACTGACATGTTTTCCACCTAATCAAAAGATCAGAGAATGAATCTAGTATTGAACTGCAGTGCATAAGATGTGGTAATTAGTTGACTCAGAGAAAGACAAAAGTTGAACAGTTTTGAACAAATTCTTCCAAAATTAAGGAGGAGCAAGAGAGAGAGAGCTAGCTATATTTGGTTGTATTTTTTCTCAATTTCACTTAGCTAGCAAATGCAGCTAGCTAGTTTAGCCTACTCATACACCCGGCTCAAACAGAGAGGAATGCTATGCTAGCTAGCTGGCTATGGCTATCCAGCACTGGAAGTCTTCCAAGTCAAGGAAAGCTTTTGGTTGTATTAATTTATTGCCACTGGGGCCCGCCAGTGTAACTGATAAACTGCTTGCTGACTGCATGATTGTAGCGGGTTTACTAACGCCTTAGTTCTAGTAGCTATGGTGACTACGATGTAGGCTGTGTGTAGCGATTAGCAGTCATGATATGAACGTTTGGCTTGGAAAGGTTTTCGACTGATTGTAGCGGGTTTATTAACACGTGTCAAATAGAAACGGTTGATTACAACCTAGATCAGCTAGATGCAGGCCAGAGTGTGCAAAGTGGTTTTGAATGTGTCACTGTCACCTTGATTACTCAAAATTCTCTTGACCTGTGCACCTACGTTGTAAACTTTTCATAGGCTAGGTTGTAGCAACCTCATGATGGGTACAGGGAACATTAGAGTATCATGTAGTAGCCTAAACCTATCGCTGTTACATTGAACTGGGTGAATGGAATATGAATGACTGTCATCCAATATGCTGTAATAGAAATAAGGCCATGCTCATAATTATATACATATATTTTTTTAATAAATCACTGACCGCCACTGTGTTATGGGCTTGTCATTGGAAGGACAGGGAATATTTATGTTCAGTCTGCTGTCCACCAGACACTGGGAGACTAGAGGAAACCCTGGTTCAGTCTGCTGTCCACCAGACACTGGGAGACTAGAGGAAACCCTGGTTCAGTCTGCTGTCCACCAGACACTGGGAGACTAGAGGAAACCCTGGTTCAGTCTGCTGTCCACCAGACACTGGGAGACTAGAGGAAACCCTGGTTCAGTCTGCTTTCCACCAGACACTGGGAGACTAGAGGAAACCCTGGTTCAGTCTGCTGTCCACCAGACACTGGGAGACTAGAGGAAACCCTGGTTCAGTCTGCTGTCCACCAGACACTGGGAGACTAGAGGAAACCCTGGTTCAGTCTGCTGTCCACCAGACACTGGGAGACTAGAGGAAACCCTGGTTCAGTCTGCTTTCCACCAGACACTGGGAGACTAGAGGAAACCCTGGTTCAGTCTGCTGTCCACCAGACACTGGGAGACTAGAGGAAACCCTGGTTCAGTCTGCTGTCCACCAGACACTGGGAGACTAGAGGAAACCCTGGTTCAGTCTGCTGTCCACCAGACACTGGGAGACTAGAGGAAACCCTGGTTCAGTCTGCTTTCCACCAGACACTGGGAGACTAGAGGAAACCCTGGTTCAGTCTGCTGTCCACCAGACACTGGGAGACTAGAGGAAACCCTGGTTCAGTCTGCTGTCCACCAGACACTGGGAGACTAGAGGAAACCCTGGTTCAGTCTGCTGTCCACCAGACACTGGGAGACTAGAGGAAACCCTGGTTCAGTCTGCTGTCCACCAGACACTGGGAGACTAGAGGAAACCCTGGTTCAGTCTGCTGTCCACCAGACACTGGGAGACAAATTCACCTTTCAGCAGGAAAATAACCTAAAACACAAGGCCAAATATACAATGGAGTTGCTTACCAAGATGATTAAATGTTCCTGAGTGGCCTAGTTACAGTTGACTTAAATACGCTTGAAAATCTATGGCAAGACTTGAAAATGGCTGTATAGCAATGATCAACAACCAACTTGAATGTGCAAATATTGTACAATCCAGGTGTGGATTGTTAATGAATTTATTTGCAAATTATGGTGGAAAATAAGTATTTGGTCACCTACAAACAAGCAAGATTTCTGGCTCTCACAGACCTGTAACTTCTTCTTTAAGAGGCTCCTCTGTCCTCCACTCGTTACCTGTATTAATGGCACCTGTTTGAACTTGTTATCAGTATAAAAGACACCTGTCCACAACCTCAAACAGTCACACTCCAAACTCCACTATGGCCAAGACCAAAGAGCTGTCAAAGGACACCAGAAACACAATTGTAGACCTGCACCAGGTTGGGAAGACTGAATCTGCAATAGGTAAGCAGCTTGGTTTGAAGAAATCAACTGTGGGAGCAATTATTAGGAAATGGAAGACATACAAGACCACTGATAATCTCCCTCGATCTGGATCTCACCCCGTGGTGTCAAAATGATCACAAGAACGGTGAGCAAAAATCCCAGAACCACACAGGGGGACCTAGTGAATGACCTGCAGAGAGCTGGGACCAAAGTAACAAAGCCTACCATCAGTAACACACTACGCCGCCAGGGACTCAAATCCTGCAGTGCCAGACGTGTCCCCCTGCTTAAGCCAGTACATGTCCAGGCCCGTCTGAAGTTTGCTAGAGTGCATTTGGATGATCCAGAAGAGGATTGGGAGAATGTCATATGGTCAGATGAAACCAAAATAGAACTTTTTGGTAAAAACTCAACTCGTCGTGTTTGGAGGACAAAGAATGCTGAGTTGCATCCAAAGAACACCATACCTACTGTGAAGCATGGGGGTGGAAACATCATGCTTTGGGGCTGTTTTTCTGCAAAGGGACCCGTACGACTGATCCGTGTAAAGGAAATGAATGAATGGG
Organism: Coregonus ussuriensis; assembly: GCA_031479575.1. Classification (NCBI taxonomy): domain Eukaryota; kingdom Metazoa; phylum Chordata; class Actinopteri; order Salmoniformes; family Salmonidae; genus Coregonus; species Coregonus ussuriensis. The sequence goes on along the minus strand of CM062511.1, from coordinate 34,801,725 downwards.
GCCATGTATCGTGAGATTTTGAGTGAAAACCTCCTTCCATCAGCAAGGGCATTGAAGATGAAACGTGGCTGGGTCTTTCAGCATGACAAGGATCCCAAACACACCGCCCGGGCAACGAAGGAGTGGCTTCGTAAGAAGCATTTCAAGGTCCTGGAGTGGCCTAGCCAGTCTCCAGATCTCAACCCCATAGAAAATCTTTGGAGGGAGTTGAAAGTCCGTGTTGCCCAGCGACGGCCCCAAAACATCACTGCTCTAGAGGAGATCTGCATGGAGGAATGGGCCAAAATAGCAGCAACAGTGTGTGAAAACCTTGTGAAGACTTACAGAAAACGTTTGACCTGTGTCATTGCCAACAAAGGGTATATAACAAAGTATTGAGAAACTTTTGTTTTTGACCAAATACTTATTTTCCACCATAATTTGCAAATAAATTCATTAAAAATCCAACAATGTGATTTTCTGGAATTTGTTTTCTCATTTTGTCTGTCATAGTTGACGTGTACCTATGATGAAAATTACAGGCCTCTCTCATCTTTTTAAGTGGGAGAACTTGCACAATTGGTGGCTGACTAAATACTTTTTTTCCCCACTGTATGTAAATGTGATCTCTCCCTCCCTAAAAACAGGTCTTGCCGGCAGGACCAAGCCATCCTCTGATTTTTCGTCAGCAACACGTGAAAACGGAGGTAGGGGCAATGGGCTGATTTGGTATTCACTGTATGTGTGATGGTGTTGTTAGTGTGTGTGATGGTGTTGTTAGTGTGTGTGATGGTGTTGTTAGTGTGTGTGATGGTGTTGTTAGTGTGTGTGATGGTGTTGTTAGTGTGTGTGATGGTGTTGTTAGTGTGTGTGATGGTGTTGTTAGTGTGTGTGATGGTGTTTTTAGTGTGTGTGATGGTGTTTTTAGTGTGTGTGAGGGTGTTTTTAGTGTGTGTGAGGGTGTTTTTAGTGTGTGTGATGGTGTTTTTAGTGTGTGTGATGGTGTTTTTAGTGTGTGTGATGGTGTTTTTAGTGTGTGTGATGGTGTTGTTAGTGTGTGTGATGGTGTTGTTAGTGTGTGTGATGGTGTTGTTAGTGTGTGTGATGGTGTTTTTAGTGTGTGTGATGGTGTTGTTAGTGTGTGTGATGGTGTTGTTAGTGTGTGTGATGGTGTTGTTAGTGTGTGTGATGGTGTTGTTAGTGTGTGTGATGGTGTTTTTAGTGTGTGTGATGGTGTTTTTAGTGTGTGTGATGGTGTTAGTGTGTGTGATGGTGTTGTTAGTGTGTGTGAGGGTGTTGTTAGTGTGTGTGATGGTGTTGTTAGTGTGTGTGATGGTGTTGTTAGTGTGTGTGATGGTGTTGTTAGTGTGTGTGATGGTGTTGTTAGTGTGTGTGATGGTGTTGTTAGTGTGTGTGATGGTGTTGTTAGTGTGTGTGATGGTGTTGTTAGTGTGTGTGATGGTGTTGTTAGTGTGTGTGATGGTGTTAGTGTGTGTGATGGTGTTTTTAGTGTGTGTGATGGTGTTGTTAGTGTGTGTGATGGTGTTGTTAGTGTGTGTGATGGTGTTGTTAGTGTGTGTGATGGTGTTGTTAGTGTGTGTGATGGTGTTGTTGGTGTGTGTGATGGTGTTGTTGGTGTGTGTGATGGTGTTGTTGGTGTGTGTGATGGTGTTGTTGGTGTGTGTGTTGCGTACCTTGCGTCGATTGTTGTTGATGGCGCAGTCTTCATCCCGGTTACAGACAGTCTCATCCTGATCCTCTGGGTCTTCATCTTTCAGACTGGGGGGAGAGAATATACACTGAACATGATGCTCTTTCCATGACAGACCAGGTGAATCTAGGTGAAAGATATGATCCCTTGATGTCACTTATTAAATCCACTTCAAATCAGTGTAGATAAAGGGGAGGAGACAGGTTAAAGAAGGATCTTTAAATCTTGAGACATGGATTATAATCTCTCATGGACAGATTCACATGTAAACGGCGAGAATCTGTCAAGACTTGGGTAGCAGTGGTTGTGACTATGGGTAGCAGTGGTTGTGACTATGGGTAGCAGTGGTTGTGACTATGGGTAGCAGTGGTTGTGACTATAGGTAGCAGTGGTTGTGACTATGGGTAGCAGTGGTTGTGACTATGGGTAGCAGTGGTTGTGACTATAGGTAGCAGTGGTTGTGACTATGGGTAGCAGTGGTTGTGACTATGGGTAGCAGTGGTTGTGACTATGGGTAGCAGTGGTTGTGACTATGGGTAGCAGTGGTTGTGACTATGGGTAGCAGTGGTTGTGACTATGGGTAGCAGTGGTTGTGACTATAGGTAGCAGTGGTTGTGACTATGGGTAGCAGTGGTTGTGACTATAGGTAGCAGTGGTTGTGACTATGGGTAGCAGTGGTTGTGACTATGGGTAGCAGTGGTTGTGACTATAGGTAGCAGTGGTTGTGACTATGGGTAGCAGTGGTTGTGACTATGGGTAGCAGTGGTTGTGACTATGGGTAGCAGTGGTTGTGACTATGGGTAGCAGTGGTTGTGACTATGGGTAGCAGTGGTTGTGACTATGGGTAGCAGTGGTTGTGACTATGGGTAGCAGTGGTTGTGACTATGGGTAGCAGTGGTTGTGACTATGGGTAGCAGTGGTTGTGACTATAGGTAGCAGTGGTTGTGACTATAGGTAGCAGTGGTTGTGACTATAGGTAGCAGTGGTTGTGACTATGGGTAGCAGTGGTTGTGACTATAGGTAGCAGTGGTTGTGACTATGGGTAGCAGTGGTTGTGACTATAGGTAGCAGTGGTTGTGACTATGGGTAGCAGTGGTTGTGACTATGGGTAGCAGTGGTTGTGACTATGGGTAGCAGTGGTTGTGACTATGGGTAGCAGTGGTTGTGACTATAGGTAGCAGTGGTTGTGACTATAGGTAGCAGTGGTTGTGACTATAGGTAGCAGTGGTTGTGACTATGGGTAGCAGTGGTTGTGACTATGGGTAGCAGTGGTTGTGACTATAGGTAGCAGTGGTTGTGACTATGGGTAGCAGTGGTTGTGACTATGGGTAGCAGTGGTTGTGACTATGGGTAGCAGTGGTTGTGACTATGGGTAGCAGTGGTTGTGACTATGGGTAGCAGTGGTTGTGACTATAGGTAGCAGTGGTTGTGACTATGGGTAGCAGTGGTTGTGACTATGGGTAGCAGTGGTTGTGACTATGGGTAGCAGTGGTTGTGACTATAGGTAGCAGTGGTTGTGACTATGGGTAGCAGTGGTTGTGACTATAGGTAGCAGTGGTTGTGACTATGGGTAGCAGTGGTTGTGACTATAGGTAGCAGTGGTTGTGACTATGGGTAGCAGTGGTTGTGACTATGGGTAGCAGTGGTTGTGACTATGGGTAGCAGTGGTTGTGACTATAGGTAGCAGTGGTTGTGACTATAGGTAGCAGTGGTTGTGACTATAGGTAGCAGTGGTTGTGACTATGGGTAGCAGTGGTTGTGACTATAGGTAGCAGTGGTTGTGACTATGGGTAGCAGTGGTTGTGACTATAGGTAGCAGTGGTTGTGACTATGGGTAGCAGTGGTTGTGACTATGGGTAGCAGTGGTTGTGACTATGGGTAGCAGTGGTTGTGACTATAGGTAGCAGTGGTTGTGACTATAGGTAGCAGTGGTTGTGACTATGGGTAGCAGTGGTTGTGACTATGGGTAGCAGTGGTTGTGACTATGGGTAGCAGTGGTTGTGACTATGGGTAGCAGTGGTTGTGACTATGGGTAGCAGTGGTTGTGACTATGGGTAGCAGTGGTTGTGACTATGGGTAGCAGTGGTTGTGACTATGGGTAGCAGTGGTTGTGACTATGGGTAGCAGTGGTTGTGACTATGGGTAGCAGTGGTTGTGACTATAGGTAGCAGTGGTTGTGACTATGGGTAGCAGTGGTTGTGACTATGGGTAGCAGTGGTTGTGACTATGGGTAGCAGTGGTTGTGACTATGGGTAGCAGTGGTTGTGACTATGGGTAGCAGTGGTTGTGACTATAGGTAGCAGTGGTTGTGACTATGGGTAGCAGTGGTTGTGACTATGGGTAGCAGTGGTTGTGACTATGGGTAGCAGTGGTTGTGACTATGGGTAGCAGTGGTTGTGACTATGGGTAGCAGTGGTTGTGACTATGGGTAGCAGTGGTTGTGACTATGGGTAGCAGTGGTTCCTCGTTTTGGGTTTTCTTCATTGATCATTTGGAAAAATTACAATTAGGGTTAGGATTACGATTAGGGTTAGGATTACGATTAGGGTTAGGATTACGATTAGGATTACGATAAGGGTTAGGATTAGGCGAAGACGGTTTTTAAACTGGGGCAGTGATTTCAAGCCCTGTGCTCAGTAGTTATTGTTACCGGGGAAACACCAAAGACGCACAGTTCGTTCTACATTTATATTTTCATTAAATGTTTCACATCCTAAACAAAACAATCATTTGTAGCGCATAAATGTATCAATATCATGTCACTTTTATATTCGACATTGGAAATTTGAGATAAAAGCGATGCTGCTGTGCCGGTGAACGGCTTTGGAACACAGACATTGACTGCGCCAGGTGGCCGTGTAACAAGTGGGTGGTTTTTGACAATAAGGCACTAGACTGTCTACAGCCATAACGTTTTGAACCTGGAAGAAGAACGAGAGACGGGATTGGCAAGAGGAATGTCGAAGTGTCCTGAAAACATGGTAAGCTAACGTTACTGAGTGTCAAGCTAGCTACAGTAGCTAGCTTCTTAGCTTGTTGGTTAGCTAGCTAAAATGGTGCATTTTACAACCAGATTGTCAGTTTTACACATATAGCTAGATAATGAACTAAAAACTGCAATTATCATAACCCATTATCATCTAGCAGTCTATGGTAGCTATATCTGTCAGATGTAAAGCAAGGAGGATCATGGCATGTGTCAGAAGCAATACATGTTGACTAACTACCACACATTAGCTAGATCCCATTAGCTAGCTAGCTAGATGTAACCGGTATAATCCTGGCGTAACTCCCTGTAAGAGAGACTGAGGTTAGAGGTCAGTGGGAGGTCAGGGGTCAGGGCTCTGTTTTAAGCACACTCACTACCTCTATCCGTCTCTCTCCAGGTGCTACAGAGACACTGGTCCAAGGACCTCTAGAGCCTTCTCACCAACTAACTGCCATCTCTCCAGAGCCCAGAGAAGAAAACTCATAATAGTATATTTGAGGCACTCTGTAAACATCCTTCACTATGGCAGTCTGCCTGTGTGATCGCATAACATATCCAGGGCAACTGGTTGGATTGGATTTAATGTACTCACTCAAACTTACGCTCTCTCCTCCCTGTACAAAAAACTCCTTTTATAAAAACGAACATGTGTCTATCCACTTATCCCCAGGTGACTCTTCTGGAACTATAGAGCAGCACATTATAACAAACTGAGGAAGGATGCAACTAACTAACCCTTTCAATGGCCACATTTTGGGGATGACAAATGCAATAAAGTTTGGTATAAAACAACTAATTTTCCAATTGTTAGATTACAAAAAACTACTTTTTCATAGCATGTTTGGCATGTTAGTTTTCACGTGTTTCTTTTTTCTGTGGTAACTTCAATATCAAGACAGCACTTTGAGCTTATGATTCAAAAGGTCTAAAATCAGAGCAAGTCTCATATCCAGGGTGAATACATTTTATTATAGCTAACATCACAGGCCATCAATCACACAGGTTCACATTTGCAGATAGCTAATAGGCAAGCTAGTAGCTTCGTTAGATTTTGGTGACGCACTGAATAATTATGGCTAGTTGGCTAAGCTTTGATCAAAAATGGATATCCAAAAATGGCTGGGCACTGCCAGGAGCAAATTAACTGAGGACCACCATGTCATGACCGATGCAGAGCTCAGCTACCAGCCTCCTAGCCTGACCACCCACTCCGCCTGCTGACCAACAAGATGGAGAAGGGTCAGTCCTAGCATCAGCAGCTTGGGGGTAACATCACAACAAGCATCTGCACCTCCGTTACCCCAGCAACAAGCATCTGCACCTCCGTTACCCCAGCAACTAGCATCTGCACCTCCGTTACCCCAGAAACTAGCATCTGCACCTCCGTTACCCCAGCAACTAGCATCTGCACCTCCGTTACCCCAGCAACAAGCATCTGCACCTCCGTTACCCCAGCAACTAGCATCTGCACCTCCGTTATCCCAGCCACTAGCAGCTGCACCTCCATTACCCCAGCAACTAGCAGCTGACGACCTCTGTGATGTGGATCCAGCGCAGGTTTGTCTTGACACTTAACCAAGCCGCATTTTCAGAGGGTTCAAGGACAGTGTGGCTTAAATATCTCCGCAAGGCAGATGCAGCCTTCCGTTATCCTTGTAGAAAATGTAACATTGGCGCCAATGCTAATTCAGACAGAGCTTTCACTCAAACTAGTTACTCAAATTGGAAACACACCAATGACAACACTAAAGGGCTGGGGAAGCATGCCTCTTGTAAAGGCATTTGAAATGCATGATTTTATGGAAGACAAAACAAACATGAAGGGCAATTGGAAAATAAATGTCCACTCTTCTTTTCAACTCTGCCTATTTTTATTTTTTTTATTTCACCTTTATTTAACCAGGTAAGCCAGTTGAGAACAGGTTCTCATTTACAACTGCGACCTGGCCAAGATAAAGCAAAGTAGTGCAATAAAAACAACACAGAGTTACATATGGGGTAAAAAACATAAAGTCAGAAATACAACAGAAAATATATATACAGTGTGTGCAAATGTAGCAAGTTATGGAGGTAAGGCAATAAATAGGCTATAGTGCAGAATAATTACAATAGTATTAACACTGGAATGCTAGATGTGCAAGAGATTATGTGCAAATAGAGATACTGGGGTGCAAAAGAGCAAAATAAATAACAATATAGGGATGAGGTAGATGGGTGGGCTAATTTCAGATGGGCTGTGTACAGGTGCAGTGATCGGTAAGGTGCTCTGACAACTGATGCTTAAAGTTATTGAGGGAGATAAGAGTCTCCAGCTTCAGAGATTTTTGCAATTCGTTCCAGTCATTGGCAGCAGAGAACTGGAAGGAATGGCGGCCAAAGGAGGTGTTGGCTTTGGGAATGACCAGTGAGATATACCTGCTGGAGCGCAGACTACGGGTGGGTGCTGCTATGGTGACCAATGAGCTAAGATAAGGCGGGGATTTGCCTAGCAGTGATTTATAGATGGCCTGGAGCCAGTGGGTTTGACGACGAACATGTAGTGAGGACCAGCCAACAAGAGCGTACAGGTCACAGTGGTGGGTAGTGTATGGGGCTTTGGAGACAAAACGGATGGCACTGTGATAGACTACATCAAATTTGCTGAGTAGAGTGTTGGAGGCTATTTTGTAAATTACATCGCCGAAGTCAAGGATCGGTAGGATAGTCAGTTTTACGAGGGCATGTTTGGCAGCATGAGTGAAGGAGGCTTTATTGCGAAATAGGAAGCCGATTCTAGATTTAACTTTGGATTGGAGATTCTTTATGTGAGTCTGGAAGTTGAGTTTACAGTCTAACCAGACACTTTAGGTATTTGTAGTTGTCCACATACTCTAGGTCAGACCCGTCGAGAGTGGTGATTCTAGTCGGGCGGGCGGGTGCCAGCAGCGTTCGATTGAAAAGCATGCATTTAGTTTTACTAGTGTTTAAGAGCAGTTGGAGGCTACTGAAGGATTGTTGTATGGCATTGAAGCTCGTTTGGAGGTTTGTTAACACAGTGTCCAATGAAGGGCCAGATGTATACAAAATGGTGTCGTCTGCGTAGAGGTGGATCTGAGAGTCACCAGCAGCAAGAGCGACATCATTGATATACACGGAGAAAAGTGTCGGCCCAAGAATTGAACCCTGTGGCACCCCCATAGAGACTGCCATAGGTCCAGACAACAGGCCCTCCGATTTGACACACTGAACTCTATCTGAGAAGTAGTTGGTGAACCAGGCGAGGCAGTCATTTGAGAAACCAAGGCTATTTAGTCTGCCAATAAGAATGCGGTGGTTGACAGAGTCGAAAGCCTTGGCCAGGTCGATGAAGACGGCTGCACAGTACTGTCTTATCAATCGCGGTTATAATATCGTTTAGGACCTTGAGCGTGGCTGAAGTGCACCCGTGACCAGCTCGGAAACCGGATTGCATAGCGGAGAAGGTACGGTGGTATTCGAAATGGTCGATGATCTGTTTAACTTGGCTTTCGAATACTTTCGAAAGGCAGGGCAGGATGGATATAGGTCTGTAGCAGTTTGGATCTAGAGTGTCACCCCCTTTGAAGAGGGGGATGACCGCGGCAGCTTTCCAATCTCTGGGGATCTCAGACGTTATGAAAGAGAGGTTGAACAGACTAGTAATAGGGGTAGCGACAATTTCGGCGGCTAGTTTTAGAAAGAAAGGGTCCAGATTGTCTAGCCCAGCTGATTTGTAGGGGTCCAGATTTTGCAGCGCTTTCAAAACATCAGCTGTCTGAATTTGTGTGAAGGAGAAGCGGGGGGGGCATGGGCAAGTTGCAGCAGAGGGTGCAGAGTTGGTGGCCGGGTTAGTGGTAGCCAGATGGAAAGCATGGCCAGCTGTAGCAAAATGCTTGTTGAAATTCTCGATTATTGTAGATTTATCGGTGGTGATAGTGTTTCCTAGCCTCAGTGCAGTGGGCAGCTGGGAGGAAGTGCTCTTATTCTCCATGGACTTTACAGTGTCCCAAAACTTTTTGGAGTTAGTGCTACAGGATGCAAATTTCTGTTTGAAAAAGTTAGCCTTTGCTTTCCTGACTGCTTGTGTATATTGGTTCCTAACTTCACTGAAAAGTTGCATATCGCGGGAGCTATTTGATGCTAATGCTGTACGCCACAGGATGTTTTTGTGCTGGTCAAGGGCAGTCAAGTCTGAGGAGAACCAGGGGCTATATCGGTTCTTAGTTCTGTATTTTTTGAATGGGGCATGTTTATTTAAGATTGAGAGGAAATTACTTTTAAGGAACAGCCAGGCATCCTCTACTGACGGAATAAGATCTATATCCATCCAGGATACCTGGGCCAGGTCAATTAGGAAGGCCTCCTCGCTAAAGTGTTTTAGGGAGCGTTTGACAGTGATGAGGGGTGGTCGTTTGACCGCGGACCCGTTACGGACGCAGGCAATAAGGCAGTGATCGCTGAGATCCTGGTTGAAGACAGCTGAGGTGTATTTAGAGGGTATGTTAGTCAGGATGATATCTATGAGGGTACCCATGTTTACGGATTTAGGGTTGTACCTGGTAGGTTCGTTGATAATTTGCGTGAGGTTGAGGGCATCTAGCTTGGATTGTAGGATGGCTGGGGTATTAAGCATATCCCAATTTAGGTCACCAAGCAGTACAAACTCTGAGGATAAATGGGGGGCAATCAATTCACATATGGTGTCCAGGGCACAGCTGGGGGCTGAGGGGGGTCTGTATCACGCGGCAACAGTGAGAGACATTTCTGGAAAGGTGGATTTTTAGAAGTAGAAGCTCAAACTGTTTGGGCACAGACCTGGATAGTATGATAGAGCTCTGCAGGCTATCTCTACAGTAGATTGCAACTCCACCCCCTTTGGCAGTTCTATCTAGACGGAAAATGTTATAGTTGGGGATGGAAATTTCAGAATTTTTGGTGGCCTTCCTGAGCCAGGATTCAGACACTGCTAGAACATCAGGGTTGGCAGAGTGTGCTAACGCAGTGAATAACTCAAACTTAGGAAGTAGACTTCTGATATTTATGTGCAAGAAACCAAGACTTTTGCGATTACAGAAGTCATCAAATGATAGCGCCTGGGGAGTAGGAGTGATACTGAGGGCTGCAGGGCCTGGGTTAGCCTCTACATCACCAGAGGAACAGAGGAGGACTAGAATAAGGATACGGCTAAAGGCTTTAAGAACTGGTCTTCTAGTGCGTTGGGTACATAGAATAAAGGGGGCAGATTTCCGGGTGTTATAGAAAAGATTCAGGGCATTATGTACAGACAAGAATATGGAAGGATATGAGTAAAGTGGAGGTAAACCTAAGCGTTGGGTAACAATGAAAGAGATAGCATCGCTGGAGGCATCAATTGAGTCGGTCTCCGCGTGTATTGGGGGAGGGGCAAAGGAGCTATCTAAGGCAGGTTTAGCTAGGCTGGGGGGTCTACAGTGATATAGTACAATTAGAAATAACCGAAACAACAATAAACTAACCATGTTTGGGCTGAGGCTAAACATAAACAGGATGTAGTACCGTAAAAAGGAACAGTCCAGCAGATATCAGCTGTATAGCTGAGTTATCATAAGGTCCGGTGGTGAAGTACTAGTGAGTAAGAGGCCACGGCTAGCATGTGCTAGCGGGCCAGGGCTAGCAGATGGATGGAATCTTCGTGGTTAACGTCGTAACCACATCAGACGATTTCGTCGGCAGACCAGTCGTGTAGGATCGGCGGGGCTCCGTGTCAACACTAGGTGGTCCCGTCCGGTTGACAGAGAGGTAGATAGCCGGGAGTTGGGCCTAGCTCAGGATGATTAGCCAGACCACAGCGTCCGTTTTGTTGTAGCTAGCTGGTAGCGACGAATCCGGAGTTAAAGGTCCAGTGATTCAGTGATTCCGGCGGAAAAACTGATATGTTCTGGGTCGATAACGCGCTGTGCAGACTGGCCGAATATCCGGTGATCAATGTCCAGTGATTAAAATTAATCCCGCAGAAAAAATCCAATGTTCTGGGTGAAACACCGCTAGCTGTGGCTAATAGCAAGTAGCTAGTTAGCTGGCTAGCTAGTTTCAACTGGAGATTCTAGATTCTAGATAAAGGTAAGTCAATAATAGAATCCGTTCCACATTGAGTGAGGCGGGTTGCAGGAAAGTATATCTTGTAGAAGGATGAAAAGTCTGATAGGGAAATATGTACGAAAAATAGGGTATTTACAGGCTATTTACAGACATTTGATAAAAACACAACTGCACTACTCCGCCATCTAGGTCAGCATCCCGGAATCGCCTCTTCACTGTTGACGTTGAGACTGGTGATTTGCAGGTACTATTTAATGAAGCTGCCAGTTGAGGACCTGTGAGGCATCGGTTTCTCAAACTAGACACTCTTAATGTATTTGTCCTCTTGCTCAGTTGTGCACCGGGGCCTCCCACTCCTCTTTCTATTCTGATTAGAGCCAGTTTGCGCTGTTCTGTGAAGGGAGTAGTACACAGCGTTGTACGAGATCTTCAGTTTCTTGGTAATTTCTCGCATGGAATAGCCTTAATTTCTCAGAACAAGAATAGACTGATGAGTTTCAGAAGAAAGTTCTTCATTTCTGGCCATTTTGAGCCTGTAATCGAACCCACAATTGCTGATGCTCCAGATACTCAACTAATCTCAAGAAGGCCAGTTTTATTGCTTCTTTAAAATCAGCACAACAGTTTTCAGCTGTGCTAACAATTGCAAAATAGTTTTCTAATGATCAATTCGCGTTTTAAAATGATCAACTTGGATTAGCAAACAACGTGCCATTGGAACACAGGACTGATGGTTGCTGTGCTAGCAAAACAGTCCTGTAGCTTAGCATCTGCGTCATCTGACCACTTCCTTATTAACGAGTCACTGGTGCTTCCTGCTTTAGTTTTTGCTTATAAGCAGGAATCAGGAGGATAGAATTGTGGTCAGATTTGCCAAATGGAGGGCGAGGGAGAGCTTTGTATGCGTCTCTGTGTGTGGAGTAAAGGTGGTCTATAGTTTTTTTCCCTCTGGTTGCACATTTAACATGCTGGTAGAAATGAGGTAGAACGGATTTAAGTTTCCCTGCATTAAAGTCCCCGGCCACTGGGAGTGCTGCCTCTGGATGAGCGTTTTCCTGTTTGCTTATGGCCTTATACAGCTCATTGAGTGCAATCTTAGTGCCAGCATCGGTTTGTGGTGGTAAATAGACAGCCACGAAAAATATAGATGAAAACTCTCTTGGTAAATAGTGTGGTCTACAGCTTATCATAAGATACTCTACCTCAGGCGAGCAAAACCTCGAGACTTCCTTAGTATTTGATTTTATGCACCAGCTGTTGTTTCCAAATATACACAGACCGCCACCCCTTGTCTTACCGGAGTCAGCCGTTCTATCCTGCCGATGTAGAGTATATCCCACCAGCTGTATGTTATTCATGTCGTCGTTCAGCCACGACTCGGTGAAACATAAGATATTACAGGTTTTAATGTCCCGTTGGTAGGATAACCGTAATCTTAGGTCATCAAATTTGTTCTCCAATGATTGAAGATTGGCTAATAGGATTGATGGGAGCGGCAGTTTACTCGCTCGCCGTCGGATCCTTACAAGGCACCCCGACCTACGTCCACGATATCTCCGTCTCTTTCTCATGCGAATGACAGTCATTTGGGCCTTGTCGGGTGTCTGTACATTATTTTAGTCTGTAGAATATCCTTCGCGTCCGACTCATTGAAGAAAAAATATTTGTCCAATACGAGGTGAGTAATCGCTGTCCTGATATCCAGAAGCTCTTTTTGGTCATAAGAGTCAATGGCAGAAACATTATGTACAGAATAAAAGTACAAATAAAGCAAAAAAATACACAATAGCACAATTGGTTAGATGGCTGTAAAACGGAAGCCATCTCCTTCGGCGCCATCTTATAAAACTACTAACATTAAAGTTAGGGGATTTCTAACATGTTGAGGCCAGTTTCATCATCAGCAATCAGATCGTGTTGTCTGTGATGTTAACTTACAGCAAACTGCTAACCAACCAGATCGTGTTGTCTGTGATGTTAACTTACAGCAAACTGCTAACCAACCAGATCGTGTTGTCTGTGATGTTAACTTACAGCAAACTGCTAACCAACCAGATCGTGTTGTCTGTGATGTTAACTTACAGCAAACTGCTAACCAACCAGATCGTGTTGTCTGTGATGTTAACTTACAGCAAACTGCTAACCAACCAGATCGTGTTGTCTGTGATGTTAACTTACAGCAAACTGCTAACCAACCAGATCGTGTTGTCTGTGATGTTAACTTACAGCAAACTGCTAACCAATCAGATCGTGTTGTCTGTGATGTTAACTTACAGCAAACTGCTAACCAACCAGATCGTGTTGTCTGTGATGTTAACTTACAGCAAACTGCTAACCAACCAGATCGTGTTGTCTGTGATGTTAACTTACAGCAAACTGCTAACCAACCAGATCGTGTTGTCTGTGATGTTAACTTACAGCAAACTGCTAACCAACCAGATCGTGTTGTCTGTGATGTTAACTTACAGCAAACTGCTAACCAACCAGATCGTGTTGTCTGTGATGTTAACTTACAGCAAACTGCTAACCAACCAGATCGTGTTGTCTGTGATGTTAACTTACAGCAAACTGCTAACCAACCAGATCGTGTTGTCTGTGATGTTAACTTACAGCAAACTGCTAACCAACCAGATCGTGTTGTCTGTGATGTTAACTTACAGCAAACTGCTAACCAACCAGATCGTGTTGTCTGTGATGTTAACTTACAGCAAACTGCTAACCAACCTCTTCTGATTAATCAATGTGTGTTTTAGAGCTCCTGCCCTCAACGTCAGTGTTTGTCAGAAATGACAGAGGTATTCAGAGTATAGTGCGACTTCAAACATCCGGCAAAGGTGTACTGCAAATATGTCATGATTTCGGACATCTGTCCAACAAGAGCAGTCTACACTTAATGTAGAAAATGCTGCTGTTCCTCAGACATTTTATATGTCCAATGAGGCCTCTGAGGAAATGTTGTTCAGTGGTCAGGACTTCGAGGATGAACTATTTGTGGATGCTTTGATGGACACTGCAGGTGTAGGAGAAGGTGGAGGTCAGGGTAAGGTCGATGATGCTGAGGAGAGCGTTGATGATGAGGGTGATGATGTCGAGAAGATGTTTGACGATGAGGTTGAAAGTCTAACGGACTGTTTCAAAGCCTACTTGGTGAATTGGGCTCTTGAATATGGAATAACAAGGAGGAGACCGAAGTTCTGCCTTCATCATGGGTCCAGGATGGCATGAACTACTGGTCCCCTTCTACATCCACAGAATGCTGCACAAGGGCAGTGAAACGTCAAGCACCACCTGACCAAACATGGGGTTTGTTTGATGTGAACATCAGGTACACTAGGGGTGAGTTAATGTTATATTTGCAGTCAACTATTTATAACTGACATCAACCTCCTGAGACAACAATATGTATCTGCAATCTAAACACAAGACATGAATATTCCCTTCCAGACACCGTAAGCTTCCTATGGCTGTGGTCCAATCTGATCTTCAGACTGAGGAGGAAGATGACCGCCCTGCATATATGAAGAGAAAATGTATAACTATAACAAATATGATTTTTAAAAACATCTCAGTAAATGGCCTAAATATCCATCATATGTTTACTTCACTGGTCGTTATTATGAGTTCAATAACCTGATATTTTCAACATCAGGGGCACATATACGCAAATATTCAGTGCCACTGAAAGTGAGGATGAGGAGCCAAAAGGAAGAATTTCCATGCAAGGGCCAGTCAAACACCTCTAAGGGTTGGCCACCTGCACCAGTTATCAGACCTCCAGGCCAGTCAAACACCTCTAAGGGTTGGCCACCTGCACCAGTTATCAGACCTCCAGGCCAGTCAAACACCTCTAAGGGTTGGCCACCTGCACCAGTTATCAGACCTCCAGGCCAGTCAAACACCTCTAAGGGTTGGCCACCTGCACCAGTTATCAGACCTCCAGGCCAGTCAAACACCTCTAAGGGTTGGCCACCTGCACCAGTTATCAGACCTCCAGGTCAGTCAAACACCTCTAAGGGTTGGCCACCTGCACCAGTTATCAGACCTCCAGGCCAGTCAAACACCTCTAAGGGTTGGCCACCTGCACCAGTTATCAGACCTCCAGGTCAGTCAAACACCTCTAAGGGTTGGCCACCTGCACCAGTTATCAGACCTCCAGGTCAGTCAAACACCTCTAAGGGTTGGCCACCTGCACCAGTTATCAGACCTCCAGGTCAGTCAAACACCTCTAAGGGTTGGCCACCTGCACCAGTTATCAGACCTCCAGAGGACAGAAGATAGACACCTGGGAATTCTGATTGGCTCAATCCTTGTTGGCCTATCATTCCACAGCAGCAGCAGCCGGTGTTAAGGTACATATTGTGGCCCCGCCCCCACCATCCCAGTAGCCCCTCCCTGCTCTATGATGTGATTGATTATGTTGTTTATCTGTATTATCCTTTAGAACTTTAACTACTGAAAGAATGTGAGGGATAAAACAACTGTTCTGTTTTGTATTTTTGCAAACTAACCCTAACCGGCTTTTGAACCTCTTGCCTTAAAAAGTGTTGTTATCAGTAAGTTTGCTTTCAAGGCCACTGCATGGGGCAGAGGCATGATGTCACAGAAGTCATTAATTAAATAAAACAGGCCAGCATGTCAATTTGATTGTCATCAGGGAAGTTCATTATTACACAGTTTTCAAGGCAGGAATATAATGAACTGGAAATATTTTACAAAAAGCCGTTGATAAAACTATTTTGTAGGGTTAGGGGACTTGCAGAAACTATGAATCATATTTCAGGGAGTATTTCAATAAGTCTTCTATTTTTAAAGGTGCTGTGCGTCGCAGCCATTCTGAAGTTCCTGATGTGGAGAGGGAAAAATACATAAAACGATGGATACAGCTAGCCCCTGACAGAGATACAGCTAGCCCCAGACAGAGATACAGCTAGCCCCTGACAGAGATACAGCTAGCCCCAGACAGAGATACAGCTAGCCCCTGACAGAGATACAGCTAGCCCCTGACAGAGATACAGCTAGCCCCAGACAGAGATACAGCTAGCCCCTGACAGAGATGCAGCTAGCCCCTGACAGAGATACAGCTAGCCCCAGATAGAGATGCAGCTAGCCCCAGACAGAGATACAGCTAGCCCCAGATAGAGATGCAGCTAGCCCCAGACAGAGATACAGCTAGCCCCTGACAGAGATGCAGCTAGCCCCAGATAGAGATGCAGCTAGCCCCAGACAGAGATACAGCTAGCCCCAGACAGAGATGCAGCTAGCCCCAGACAGAGATGCAGCTAGCCCCAGATAGAGATACAGCTAGCCCCAGACAGAGATACAGCTAGCCCCAGATAGAGATGCAGCTAGCCCCAGACAGAGATACAGCTAGCCCCTGACAGAGATGCAGCTAGCCCCAGATAGAGATGCAGCTAGCCCCAGACAGAGATACAGCTAGCCCCAGACAGAGATGCAGCTAGCCCCAGACAGAGATGCAGCTAGCCCCAGATAGAGATGCAGCTAGCCCCAGATAGAGATACAGCTAGCCCCAGACAGAGATACAGCTAGCCCCAGATAGAGATGCAGCTAGCCCCAGATAGAGATGCAGCTAGCCCCAGATAGAGATACAGCTAGCCCCAGACAGAGATACAGCTAGCCCCCGACAGAGATACAGCTAGCCCCAGATAGAGATGCAGCTAGCCCCCGACAGAGATACAGCTAGCCCCTGACAGAGATGCAGCTAGCCCCCGACAGAGATACAGCTAGCCCCCGACAGAGATACAGCTAGCCCCTGACAGAGATACAGCTAGCCCCAGACAGAGATGCAGCTAGCCCCAGACAGAGATGCAGCTAGCCCCAGATAGAGATACAGCTAGCCCCAGATAGAGATGCAGCTAGCCCCAGATAGAGATGCAGCTAGCCCCAGATAGAGATGCAGCTAGCCCCAGATAGAGATACAGCTAGCCCCTGACAGAGATGCAGCTAGCCCCAGATAGAGATGCAGCTAGCCCCAGATAGAGATACAGCTAGCCCCAGATAGAGATGCAGCTAGCCCCAGATAGAGATGCAGCTAGCCCCTGAGAGATACAGCTAGCCCCAGATAGAGATGCAGCTAGCCCCAGATAGAGATACAGCTAGCCCCCGATAGAGATACAGCTAGCCCCAGATAGAGATGCAGCTAGCCCCTGACAGAGATACAGCTAGCCCCAGATAGAGATACAGCTAGCCCCCGATAGAGATACAGCTAGCCCCAGATAGAGATGCAGCTAGCCCCTGACAGAGATACAGCTAGCCCCAGATAGAGATGCAGCTAGCCCCAGACAGAGATACAGCTAGCCCCTGACAGAGATACAGCTAGCCCCCGATAGAGATACAGCTAGCCCCAGATAGAGATGCAGCTAGCCCCTGACAGAGATACAGCTAGCCCCTGACAGAGATGCAGCTAGCCCCAGACAGAGATACAGCTAGCCCCTGACAGAGATACAGCTAGCCCCAGACAGAGATACAGCTAGCCCCAGACAGAGATACAGCTAGCCCCTGACAGAGATACAGCTAGCCCCTGACAGAGATACAGCTAGCCCCAGACAGAGATACAGCTAGCCCCTGACAGAGATACAGCTAGCCCCTGACAGAGATACAGCTAGCCCCAGATAGAGATGCAGCTAGCCCCAGATAGAGATGCAGCTAGCCCCAGATAGAGATGCAGCTAGCCCCAGATAGAGATACAGCTAGCCCCAGATAGAGATGCAGCTAGCCCCAGATAGAGATGCAGCTAGCCCCAGACAGAGATACAGCTAGCCCCTGACAGAGATGCAGCTAGCCCCTGACAGAGATGCAGCTAGCCCCAGATAGAGATACAGCTAGCCCCAGATAGAGATGCAGCTAGCCCCCGACAGAGATACAGCTAGCCCCAGATAGAGATGCAGCTAGCCCCAGACAGAGATACAGCTAGCCCCTGACAGAGATACAGCTAGCCCCTGACAGAGATACAGCTAGCCCCAGATAGAGATACAGCTAGCCCCTGACAGAGATGCAGCTAGCCCCAGATAGAGATGCAGCTAGCCCCAGATAGAGATACAGCTAGCCCCAGATAGAGATGCAGCTAGCCCCAGACAGAGATGCAGCTAGCCCCAGATAGAGATACAGCTAGCCCCAGATAGAGATGCAGCTAGCCCCAGACAGAGATACAGCTAGCCCCTGACAGAGATACAGCTAGCCCCTGACAGAGATACAGCTAGCCCCAGATAGAGATACAGCTAGCCCCTGACAGAGATGCAGCTAGCCCCAGATAGAGATGCAGCTAGCCCCAGATAGAGATACAGCTAGCCCCAGATAGAGATGCAGCTAGCCCCAGATAGAGATGCAGCTAGCCCCTGAGAGATACAGCTAGCCCCAGATAGAGATGCAGCTAGCCCCAGATAGAGATACAGCTAGCCCCCGATAGAGATACAGCTAGCCCCAGATAGAGATGCAGCTAGCCCCTGACAGAGATACAGCTAGCCCCAGACAGAGATACAGCTAGCCCCCGATAGAGATACAGCTAGCCCCAGATAGAGATGCAGCTAGCCCCTGACAGAGATACAGCTAGCCCCAGATAGAGATACAGCTAGCCCCCGATAGAGATACAGCTAGCCCCAGATAGAGATGCAGCTAGCCCCTGACAGAGATACAGCTAGCCCCAGATAGAGATGCAGCTAGCCCCAGACAGAGATACAGCTAGCCCCTGACAGAGATACAGCTAGCCCCCGATAGAGATACAGCTAGCCCCAGATAGAGATGCAGCTAGCCCCTGACAGAGATACAGCTAGCCCCTGACAGAGATGCAGCTAGCCCCAGACAGAGATACAGCTAGCCCCTGACAGAGATACAGCTAGCCCCAGACAGAGATACAGCTAGCCCCAGACAGAGATACAGCTAGCCCCTGACAGAGATACAGCTAGCCCCTGACAGAGATACAGCTAGCCCCAGATAGAGATGCAGCTAGCCCCAGATAGAGATGCAGCTAGCCCCTGACAGAGATACAGCTAGCCCCAGATAGAGATGCAGCTAGCCCCAGATAGAGATACAGCTAGCCCCAGATAGAGATGCAGCTAGCCCCAGATAGAGATGCAGCTAGCCCCAGACAGAGATACAGCTAGCCCCTGACAGAGATGCAGCTAGCCCCTGACAGAGATACAGCTAGCCCCCGACAGAGATACAGCTAGCCCCAGATAGAGATGCAGCTAGCCCCTGACAGAGATACAGCTAGCCCCAGACAGAGATACAGCTAGCCCCTGACAGAGATACAGCTAGCCCCTGACAGAGATGCAGCTAGCCCCAGATAGAGATGCAGCTAGCCCCTGACAGAGATGCAGCTAGCCCCTGACAGAGATGCAGCTAGCCCCCGACAGAGATACAGCTAGCCCCTGACAGAGATACAGCTAGCCCCAGACAGAGATACAGCTAGCCCCAGACAGAGATGCAGCTAGCCCCTGACAGAGATACAGCTAGCCCCTGACAGAGATGCAGCTAGCCCCAGATAGAGATGCAGCTAGCCCCCGACAGAGATACAGCTAGCCCCAGACAGAGATACAGCTAGCCCCTGACAGAGATGCAGCTAGCCCCAGATAGAGATGCAGCTAGCCCCTGAGAGATACAGCTAGCCCCAGATAGAGATGCAGCTAGCCCCAGACAGAGATGCAGCTAGCCCCAGATAGAGATACAGCTAGCCCCAGATAGAGATGCAGCTAGCCCCCGACAGAGATACAGCTAGCCCCAGACAGAGATACAGCTAGCCCCTGACAGAGATGCAGCTAGCCCCCGACAGAGATACAGCTAGCCCCTGACAGAGATACAGCTAGCCCCAGACAGAGATACAGCTAGCCCCCGACAGAGATACAGCTAGCCCCAGACAGAGATACAGCTAGCCCCAGATAGAGATGCAGCTAGCCCCAGACAGAGATACAGCTAGCCCCAGACAGAGATGCAGCTAGCCCCAGATAGAGATACAGCTAGCCCCAGATAGAGATGCAGCTAGCCCCAGATAGAGATGCAGCTAGCCCCAGACAGAGATACAGCTAGCCCCAGACAGAGATGCAGCTAGCCCCAGATAGAGATACAGCTAGCCCCAGATAGAGATGCAGCTAGCCCCAGATAGAGATGCAGCTAGCCCCAGATAGAGATACAGCTAGCCCCTGACAGAGATGCAGCTAGCCCCAGATAGAGATGCAGCTAGCCCCAGATAGAGATGCAGCTAGCCCCTGAGAGATACAGCTAGCCCCAGATAGAGATGCAGCTAGCCCCAGATAGAGATACAGCTAGCCCCCGATAGAGATACAGCTAGCCCCAGATAGAGATGCAGCTAGCCCCTGACAGAGATACAGCTAGCCCCAGATAGAGATGCAGCTAGCCCCAGACAGAGATACAGCTAGCCCCTGACAGAGATACAGCTAGCCCCCGATAGAGATACAGCTAGCCCCAGATAGAGATGCAGCTAGCCCCAGACAGAGATACAGCTAGCCCCTGACAGAGATACAGCTAGCCCCAGACAGAGATACAGCTAGCCCCAGACAGAGATACAGCTAGCCCCCGACAGAGATGCAGCTAGCCCCTGACAGAGATACAGCTAGCCCCTGACAGAGATACAGCTAGCCCCAGATAGAGATGCAGCTAGCCCCAGATAGAGATGCAGCTAGCCCCTGAGAGATACAGCTAGCCCCAGATAGAGATGCAGCTAGCCCCAGATAGAGATACAGCTAGCCCCAGATAGAGATGCAGCTAGCCCCAGATAGAGATGCAGCTAGCCCCAGACAGAGATACAGCTAGCCCCTGACAGAGATGCAGCTAGCCCCTGACAGAGATGCAGCTAGCCCCTGACAGAGATGCAGCTAGCCCCAGATAGAGATACAGCTAGCCCCTGACAGAGATGCAGCTAGCCCCAGATAGAGATACAGCTAGCCCCAGACAGAGATACAGCTAGCCCCAGACAGAGATACAGCTAGCGCCAGACAGAGATACAGCTAGCCCCAGATAGAGATGCAGCTAGCCCCAGATAGAGATACAGCTAGCCCCAGACAGAGATACAGCTAGCCCCAGATAGAGATGCAGCTAGCCCCAGATAGAGATGCAGCTAGCCCCAGACAGAGATACAGCTAGCCCCCGACAGAGATACAGCTAGCCCCTGACAGAGATACAGCTAGCCCCTGACAGAGATACAGCTAGCCCCAGACAGAGATACAGCTAGCCCCAGATAGAGATGCAGCTAGCCCCAGACAGAGATACAGCTAGCCCCAGACAGAGATGCAGCTAGCCCCAGATAGAGATGCAGCTAGCCCCAGATAGAGATGCAGCTAGCCCCAGATAGAGATACAGCTAGCCCCTGACAGAGATGCAGCTAGCCCCAGATAGAGATGCAGCTAGCCCCAGATAGAGATACAGCTAGCCCCAGATAGAGATGCAGCTAGCCCCAGATAGAGATGCAGCTAGCCCCTGAGAGATACAGCTAGCCCCAGATAGAGATGCAGCTAGCCCCAGATAGAGATACAGCTAGCCCCCGATAGAGATACAGCTAGCCCCAGATAGAGATGCAGCTAGCCCCTGACAGAGATACAGCTAGCCCCAGATAGAGATGCAGCTAGCCCCAGACAGAGATACAGCTAGCCCCTGACAGAGATACAGCTAGCCCCCGATAGAGATACAGCTAGCCCCAGATAGAGATGCAGCTAGCCCCAGACAGAGATACAGCTAGCCCCTGACAGAGATACAGCTAGCCCCAGACAGAGATACAGCTAGCCCCAGACAGAGATACAGCTAGCCCCCGACAGAGATGCAGCTAGCCCCTGACAGAGATACAGCTAGCCCCTGACAGAGATACAGCTAGCCCCAGATAGAGATGCAGCTAGCCCCAGATAGAGATGCAGCTAGCCCCTGAGAGATACAGCTAGCCCCAGATAGAGATGCAGCTAGCCCCAGATAGAGATACAGCTAGCCCCAGATAGAGATGCAGCTAGCCCCAGATAGAGATGCAGCTAGCCCCAGACAGAGATACAGCTAGCCCCTGACAGAGATGCAGCTAGCCCCTGACAGAGATGCAGCTAGCCCCTGACAGAGATGCAGCTAGCCCCTGACAGAGATACAGCTAGCCCCTGACAGAGATGCAGCTAGCCCCTGACAGAGATGCAGCTAGCCCCTGACAGAGATGCAGCTAGCCCCTGACAGAGATACAGCTAGCCCCCGACAGAGATACAGCTAGCCCCAGACAGAGATACAGCTAGCCCCCGACAGAGATACAGCTAGCCCCAGACAGAGATACAGCTAGCCCCAGATAGAGATGCAGCTAGCCCCTGACAGAGATACAGCTAGCCCCAGACAGAGATACAGCTAGCCCCTGACAGAGATACAGCTAGCCCCTGACAGAGATACAGCTAGCCCCTGACAGAGATGCAGCTAGCCCCAGATAGAGATGCAGCTAGCCCCTGACAGAGATGCAGCTAGCCCCTGACAGAGATGCAGCTAGCCCCCGACAGAGATACAGCTAGCCCCTGACAGAGATACAGCTAGCCCCAGACAGAGATACAGCTAGCCCCAGACAGAGATGCAGCTAGCCCCTGACAGAGATACAGCTAGCCCCTGACAGAGATGCAGCTAGCCCCAGATAGAGATGCAGCTAGCCCCCGACAGAGATACAGCTAGCCCCAGACAGAGATACAGCTAGCCCCTGACAGAGATGCAGCTAGCCCCAGATAGAGATGCAGCTAGCCCCTGAGAGATACAGCTAGCCCCAGATAGAGATGCAGCTAGCCCCAGACAGAGATGCAGCTAGCCCCAGATAGAGATACAGCTAGCCCCAGATAGAGATGCAGCTAGCCCCCGACAGAGATACAGCTAGCCCCAGACAGAGATACAGCTAGCCCCTGACAGAGATGCAGCTAGCCCCCGACAGAGATACAGCTAGCCCCAGACAGAGATGCAGCTAGCCCCTGACAGAGATACAGCTAGCCCCTGACAGAGATGCAGCTAGCCCCAGACAGAGATACAGCTAGCCCCTGACAGAGATACAGCTAGCCCCAGATAGAGATACAGCTAGCCCCTGACAGAGATACAGCTAGCCCCCGACAGAGATACAGCTAGCCCCAGACAGAGATACAGCTAGCCCCCGACAGAGATACAGCTAGCCCCAGACAGAGATACAGCTAGCCCCAGATAGAGATGCAGCTAGCCCCAGACAGAGATACAGCTAGCCCCAGACAGAGATGCAGCTAGCCCCAGATAGAGATACAGCTAGCCCCAGATAGAGATGCAGCTAGCCCCAGATAGAGATGCAGCTAGCCCCAGACAGAGATACAGCTAGCCCCAGACAGAGATGCAGCTAGCCCCAGATAGAGATACAGCTAGCCCCAGATAGAGATGCAGCTAGCCCCAGATAGAGATGCAGCTAGCCCCAGATAGAGATACAGCTAGCCCCTGACAGAGATGCAGCTAGCCCCAGATAGAGATGCAGCTAGCCCCAGATAGAGATACAGCTAGCCCCAGATAGAGATGCAGCTAGCCCCAGATAGAGATGCAGCTAGCCCCTGAGAGATACAGCTAGCCCCAGATAGAGATGCAGCTAGCCCCAGATAGAGATACAGCTAGCCCCCGATAGAGATACAGCTAGCCCCAGATAGAGATGCAGCTAGCCCCTGACAGAGATACAGCTAGCCCCAGATAGAGATGCAGCTAGCCCCAGACAGAGATACAGCTAGCCCCTGACAGAGATACAGCTAGCCCCCGATAGAGATACAGCTAGCCCCAGATAGAGATGCAGCTAGCCCCAGACAGAGATACAGCTAGCCCCTGACAGAGATACAGCTAGCCCCAGACAGAGATACAGCTAGCCCCAGACAGAGATACAGCTAGCCCCCGACAGAGATGCAGCTAGCCCCTGACAGAGATACAGCTAGCCCCTGACAGAGATACAGCTAGCCCCAGATAGAGATGCAGCTAGCCCCAGATAGAGATGCAGCTAGCCCCTGAGAGATACAGCTAGCCCCAGATAGAGATGCAGCTAGCCCCAGATAGAGATACAGCTAGCCCCAGATAGAGATGCAGCTAGCCCCAGATAGAGATGCAGCTAGCCCCAGACAGAGATACAGCTAGCCCCTGACAGAGATGCAGCTAGCCCCTGACAGAGATGCAGCTAGCCCCTGACAGAGATGCAGCTAGCCCCTGACAGAGATACAGCTAGCCCCTGACAGAGATGCAGCTAGCCCCTGACAGAGATGCAGCTAGCCCCTGACAGAGATGCAGCTAGCCCCTGACAGAGATACAGCTAGCCCCCGACAGAGATACAGCTAGCCCCAGACAGAGATACAGCTAGCCCCCGACAGAGATACAGCTAGCCCCAGACAGAGATACAGCTAGCCCCAGATAGAGATGCAGCTAGCCCCTGACAGAGATACAGCTAGCCCCAGACAGAGATACAGCTAGCCCCTGACAGAGATACAGCTAGCCCCTGACAGAGATACAGCTAGCCCCAGATAGAGATGCAGCTAGCCCCTGACAGAGATGCAGCTAGCCCCTGACAGAGATGCAGCGACAGAGATACAGCTAGCCCCAGACAGAGATACAGCTAGCCCCAGACAGAGATACAGCTAGCCCCAGACAGAGATGCAGCTAGCCCCTGACAGAGATACAGCTAGCCCCTGACAGAGATGCAGCTAGCCCCTGACAGAGATGCAGCTAGATGCAGCTAGCCCCAGACAGAGATGCAGCTAGCCCCAGACAGAGATACAGCTAGCCCCAGACAGAGATGCAGCTAGATGCAGCTAGCCCCAGACAGAGATGCAGCTAGCCCCAGACAGAGATGCAGCTAGCCCCTGACAGAGATACAGCTAGATGCAGCTAGCCCCAGACAGAGATACAGCTAGCCCCAGACAGAGATACAGCTAGCCCCTGACAGAGATACAGCTAGCCCCTGACAGAGATACAGCTAGCCCCTGACAGAGATGCAGCTAGCCCCTGACAGAGATACAGCTAGCCCCTGACAGAGATACAGCTAGCCCCTGACAGAGATACAGCTAGCCCCAGACAGAGATACAGCTAGCCCCAGACAGAGATGCAGCTAGCCCCTGACAGAGATACAGCTAGCCCCAGACAGAGATACAGCTAGCCCCAGATAGAGATGCAGCTAGCCCCTGACAGAGATGCAGCTAGCCCCAGACAGAGATGCAGCTAGCCCCAGATAGAGATACAGCTAGCCCCAGACAGAGATGCAGCTAGCCCCAGACAGAGATGCAGCTAGCCCCAGATAGAGATGCAGCTAGCCCCTGACAGAGATACAGCTAGCCCCTGACAGAGATGCAGCTAGCCCCCGACAGAGATACAGCTAGATGCAGCTAGCCCCAGACAGAGATACAGCTAGCCCCCGACAGAGATGCAGCTAGCCCCCGACAGAGATACAGCTAGCCCCAGACAGAGATACAGCTAGCCCCAGATAGAGATACAGCTAGCCCCAGACAGAGATACAGCTAGCCCCAGACAGAGATGCAGCTAGCCCCTGACAGAGATGCAGCTAGCCCCCGACAGAGATGCAGCTAGCCCCTGACAGAGATACAGCTAGATGCAGCTAGCCCCCGACAGAGATACAGCTAGATGCAGCTAGCCCCCGACAGAGATACAGCTAGATGCAGCTAGCCCCCGACAGAGATACAGCTAGATGCAGCTAGCCCCCGACAGAGATACAGCTAGATGCAGCTAGCCCCCGACAGAGATACAGCTAGCCCCTGACAGAGATACAGCTAGCCCCAGACAGAGATACAGCTAGCCCCTGACAGAGATACAGCTAGATGCAGCTAGCCCCAGATAGAGATACAGCTAGCCCCAGATAGAGATGCAGCTAGCCCCAGACAGAGATGCAGCTAGCCCCTGACAGAGATACAGCTAGCCCCCGACAGAGATACAGCTAGCCCCAGATAGAGATACAGCTAGCCCCAGACAGAGATACAGCTAGCCCCTGACAGAGATACAGCTAGATGCAGCTAGCCCCAGACAGAGATACAGCTAGCCCCTGACAGAGATACAGCTAGATGCAGCTAGCCCCAGACAGAGATACAGCTAGCCCCAGATAGAGATACAGCTAGCCCCAGATAGAGATGCAGCTAGCCCCAGATAGAGATGCAGCTAGCCCCAGACAGAGATACAGCTAGCCCCCGACAGAGATGCAGCTAGCCCCAGACAGAGATGCAGCTAGCCCCAGACAGAGATGCAGCTAGCCCCAGACAGAGATACAGCTAGCCCCCGACAGAGATGCAGCTAGCCCCAGACAGAGATGCAGCTAGCCCCAGACAGAGATACAGCTAGCCCCCGACAGAGATGCAGCTAGCCCCAGACAGAGATGCAGCTAGCCCCAGACAGAGATGCAGCTAGCCCCTGACAGAGATGCAGCTAGCCCCAGACAGAGATGCAGCTAGCCCCTGACAGAGATACAGCTAGATGCAGCTAGCCCCCGACAGAGATACAGCTAGATGCAGCTAGCCCCCGACAGAGATACAGCTAGCCCCCGACAGAGATACAGCTAGATGCAGCTAGCCCCCGACAGAGATACAGCTAGCCCCCGACAGAGATACAGCTAGATGCAGCTAGCCCCCGACAGAGATACAGCTAGCCCCCGACAGAGATACAGCTAGATGCAGCTAGCCCCCGACAGAGATACAGCTAGATGCAGCTAGCCCCCGACAGAGATACAGCTAGATGCAGCTAGCCCCCGACAGAGATACAGCTAGCCCCTGACAGAGATGCAGCTAGCCCCAGACAGAGATACAGCTAGCCCCTGACAGAGATACAGCTAGCCCCTGACAGAGATACAGCTAGCCCCCGACAGAGATACAGCTAGCCCCAGACAGAGATACAGCTAGCCCCCGACAGAGATACAGCTAGCCCCAGACAGAGATACAGCTAGATACAGCTAGCCCCAGACAGAGATACAGCTAGCCCCAGATAGAGATGCAGCTAGCCCCTGACAGAGATACAGCTAGCCCCAGACAGAGATACAGCTAGCCCCTGACAGAGATACAGCTAGCCCCAGATAGAGATGCAGCTAGCCCCAGACAGAGATACAGCTAGCCCCTGACAGAGATACAGCTAGCCCCAGACAGAGATACAGCTAGATGCAGCTAGCCCCCGACAGAGATACAGCTAGATGCAGCTAGCCCCCGACAGAGATACAGCTAGATGCAGCTAGCCCCCGACAGAGATACAGCTAGATGCAGCTAGCCCCCGACAGAGATACAGCTAGATGCAGCTAGCCCCCGACAGAGATACAGCTAGATGCAGCTAGCCCCCGACAGAGATACAGCTAGCCCCAGACAGAGATACAGCTAGCCCCAGACAGAGATACAGCTAGCCCCAGACAGAGATACAGCTAGCCCCCGACAGAGATGCAGCTAGCCCCTGACAGAGATACAGCTAGATGCAGCTAGCCCCCGACAGAGATACAGCTAGATGCAGCTAGCCCCCGACAGAGATACAGCTAGATGCAGCTAGCCCCCGACAGAGATACAGCTAGATGCAGCTAGCCCCTGACAGAGATACAGCTAGATGCAGCTAGCCCCATGACAGAGATACAGCTAGCCCCAGATAGAGATACAGCTAGCCCCAGACAGAGATACAGCTAGATGCAGCTAGCCCCCGACAGAGATACAGCTAGATGCAGCTAGCCCCCGACAGAGATACAGCTAGATGCAGCTAGCCCCCGACAGAGATACAGCTAGATGCAGCTAGCCCCCGACAGAGATACAGCTAGATGCAGCTAGCCCCCGACAGAGATACAGCTAGCCCCTGACAGAGATACAGCTAGCCCCAGACAGAGATACAGCTAGCCCCTGACAGAGATACAGCTAGATGCAGCTAGCCCCAGATAGAGATACAGCTAGCCCCCGACAGAGATACAGCTAGCCCCTGACAGAGATGCAGCTAGCCCCAGACAGAGATACAGCTAGCCCCTGACAGAGATGCAGCTAGCCCCAGACAGAGATGCAGCTAGCCCCTGACAGAGATACAGCTAGCCCCCGACAGAGATACAGCTAGCCCCCGACAGAGATACAGCTAGCCCCCGACAGAGATACAGCTAGCCCCCGACAGAGATACAGCTAGCCCCCGACAGAGATACAGCTAGCCCCAGACAGAGATGCAGCTAGCCCCAGACAGAGATGCAGCTAGCCCCTGACAGAGATACAGCTAGCCCCAGACAGAGATACAGCTAGCCCCTGACAGAGATGCAGCTAGCCCCAGACAGAGATGCAGCTAGCCCCTGACAGAGATACAGCTAGATGCAGCTAGCCCCCGACAGAGATACAGCTAGATGCAGCTAGCCCCCGACAGAGATACAGCTAGATGCAGCTAGCCCCCGACAGAGATACAGCTAGCCCCCGACAGAGATACAGCTAGATGCAGCTAGCCCCCGACAGAGATACAGCTAGCCCCCGACAGAGATACAGCTAGATGCAGCTAGCCCCCGACAGAGATACAGCTAGATGCAGCTAGCCCCCGACAGAGATACAGCTAGCCCCAGACAGAGATGCAGCTAGCCCCTGATAGAGATGCAGCTAGCCCCAGATAGAGATGCAGCTAGCCCCCGACAGAGATGCAGCTAGCCCCCGACAGAGATGCAGCTAGCCCCCGACAGAGATACAGCTAGATGCAGCTAGCCCCCGACAGAGATACAGCTAGCCCCAGACAGAGATGCAGCTAGCCCCTGATAGAGATGCAGCTAGCCCCTGATAGAGATACAGCTAGCCCCCGACAGAGATGCAGCTAGCCCCCGACAGAGATGCAGCTAGCGCCAGACAGAGATACAGCTAGCCCCCGACAGAGATGCAGCTAGCCCCTGACAGAGATGCAGCTAGCCCCAGACAGAGATACAGCTAGCCCCTGACAGAGATGCAGCTAGCCCCTGACAGAGATACAGCTAGCCCCAGACAGAGATACAGCTAGCCCCAGACAGAGATGCAGCTAGCCCCAGATAGAGATACAGCTAGCCCCTGACAGAGATACAGCTAGCCCCTGACAGAGATACAGCTAGCCCCAGACAGAGATGCAGCTAGCGCCAGACAGAGATACAGCTAGCCCCTGACAGAGATACAGGGAGAAAAAGTAGAGAGTCAGAAGTGAACAGACCTTGGAGGAGTGATTGAGAAAACAGAATGCCTACCAGAGCTTAAATAGAAAGAAAGCTGAAATTGACTAATTCAAACTACTTCTCATTGCTAATGTGATCAAAAAATTAAAAAGTATTTCCTGTTTAAGTATTATTTTAGTATTTTGATACTTTGTGCAAGGCAATTGATCAGCATTCAAAACTTTGTGGATGGGTATAATTTCTATGTATAAAATGTAATATTGAAAATGACTAAAATCGGGTAATTTTGTACAGTCGTGGTCAAAAGTTTTGAGAATGACAAATATAAATTTTCAAAGTCTGCTACCTCAGTTTTTATGATGGCAATTTGCATATACTCCAGGGTTGTGGGTTCAGTATGAAAAATAATATATGCACTCACTAACTGTAAAGTCGCTCTGGATAAGAGCGTCTGCTAAATGACTAAAATGTAAATGTAATGAAGAGTGATCAGATGAATTGCAATTAATTGCAAAGTCCCCCTTTGCCATGAAAATTAACTTAATACCCCAAAAACATTTCCACTGCATTTCAGCCCTGACACAAAAGGACCAGCTGACATCATGTCAGTGATTCTCTCGTTAACACAGGTGAGAGTGTTGACGAGGACAAGGCTGGAGATCACTCTGTCATGCTGATTGAGTTAGAATAACAGACTGGAAGCTTTAAAAAGGAGGGTAGCGCTTGAAATCATTGTTCTTCCTCTGTTAACCATGGTTACCTGCAAGGAAACACGTGCGGTCATCATTGCTTTGCACAAAAAAGGCTTCACAGGCAAGGATATTGCTGCTAGTAAGATTGCACCTAAATCAACCACTTATCGGATCATCAAGAACTTCAAAGAGAGAGGTTCAATTGTTGTGAAGAAGGCTTCAGGGCGCCCAAGAAAGTCCAGCAAGCGCCAGGACCGTCTCCTAAAGTTGATTCAGCTGCGGGATCGGGGCACCACCAGTGCAGAGTTTTCTCAGGAATGGCAGCAGGCAGGTGTGAGTGCATTTGCACGCACAGTGAGGCAAAGACTTTTGGAGGATGGCCTGGTGTCAAGAAGGGCAGCAAAAAAGCCACTTCTCTCCAGGAAAAACATCAGGGACAGACTGATATTCTGCAAAAGGTACAGGGATTGGACTGCTGAGGACTGGGGTAAAGTCATTTTCTCTGATGAATCCCCTTTCCGATTGTTTGGGGCACCCGGAAAACACCTTGTCCGGAGAAGACAAGGTGAGCGCTACCATCAGTCCTGTGTCATGCCAACAGTAAAGCATCCTGAGACCATTCATGTGTGGGGTGGCTTCTCAGCCAAGGGAGTGGGCTCCCTCACAATTTTGCCTAAGAACACAGCCATGAATAAAGAATGGTACCAACACATCCTCCGAGAGCAACTTCTCCCAACCATCCAAGAACAGTGTTCGGTGACGACCAATGCCTTTTCCAGCATGATGGAGCACCTCGCCATAAGGCAAAAGTGATAACTAAGTGGCTCGGGGAACTGTCACGAGAATTTTGTTATCTCAATGGTTGAAGTCAACTACCTCTTAAATATTTGAATATTTCCCAAGAGGTTGTAAATCTCTTAGTTTAAATAAAATAAGCAAAGACCCAATCCTGCAATGGTCAGCCTTTATGCATCGATCTGAAAATCACCCAATGACCCTAACCCTAACCCTAACCCAATCAACGTTTTACCTTTACTACGCCCCTAAATGGGCCAATGAAAAAGCTCCTAGCCCATATTTAGGCAACATTTCTCTATAAGCTTGAAGAAGCCCTAACCCTAACCTAGTCGTCTTTTCCTGTGTCTATTTCACACTTCTTTTTTTAAGACCCAAATAGTCTGTTGCTGAGCAAACATGCATCCTACACAGACACCTAAGATGGGGACATGTTCTTCAGTGTCTAGTTTCACATCCTGTTTCCTGCTAGCATAGATATGAAAATAAGCCAAAGCCCTCGTTTTTCTTCTAACTAAACTTATTGTAGTTTTATGATTCTATCACATTCCTATAATTTTCAGGGTGTAATACTTTTAGTCACATTAACAAATTCCTCTATCAGGAACAAAACATTGACATTTTGGGTCCATGGCCAGGAAACTCCCCAGACCTTAATCCCATTGAGAACTTGTGGTCAATCCTCAAGAGGCGGGTGGACAAACAAAAATCCACAAATTCTGACAAACTCCAAGCATTGATTATGCAAGAATGGACTGCCATCAGTCAGGATGTGGCCCAGAAACGGGTCCGCGGTCAAACGACCACCCGTCATCACTGTCAAACGCTCCCTAAAACACTTTAGCGAGCAGGCCTTTCTAATTGACCTGGCCCGGGTATCCTGGATGGATATTGACCTCATTCCTTCAGTAGAGGATGCCTGGTTGTTCTTTAAAAGTGCTTTCCTCTCAATCTTAAATAAGCATGCCCCATTCAAAAAAAATCAGAACTAAGAACCGATATAGCCCCTGGTTCACCCCAGACTTGACTGCCCTTGACCAGCACAAAAACATCCTGTGGCGTACTGCATTAGCATCAAATAGCCCCCGCGATATGCAACTTTTCAGGGAAGTCAGGAACCAATATACACAATCAGTTAGGAAAGCAAAGACTAGCTTTTTCAAACAGAAATTTGCATCCTGTAGCACTAACTCCAAAAAGTTTAGGGACACTAAAGTCCATGGAGAGTAAGAGCACCTCCTCCCAACTGCACTGAGGCTAGGAAACACTATCACCACCGATAAATCTACAATAATCGAGAATTTCAACAAGCATTTTGCTACGGCCGGCCATGCTTTCCACCTGGCTACCACTAACCCGGCCACCAGCTCTGCACCCTCCGCTGCATCTTGCCCATGCCCCCCCCCCCCCCTGCTAGCTAACGTTAACTAAGTGGTGACTGTGGGTAGCTTCTAGCTAACGTTAGCCAAGTGGTGACTGTGGGTAGCTTCTAGCTAACGTTAACTAAGTGGTGACTGTGGGTAGCTGCTAGCTAACGTTAACTAAGTGGCGACTGTGGGTAGCTTCTAGCTAACGTTAGCCAAGTGGTGACTGTGGGTAGCTGCTAGCTAACGTTAACTAAGTGGTGACTGTGGGTAGCTGCTAGCTAACGTTAACTAAGTGGCGACTGTGGGTAGCTTCTAGCTAACGTTAGCCAAGTGGTGACTGTGGGTAGCTTCTAGCTAACGTTAACTAAGTGGTGACTGTGGGTAGCTGCTAGCTAACGTTAACTAAGTGGCGACTGTGGGTAGCTTCTAGCTAACGTTAGCCAAGTGGTGACTGTGGGTAGCTTCTAGCTAACGTTAACTAAGTGGTGACTGTGGGTAGCTGCTAGCTAACGTTAACTAAGTGGCGACTGTGGGTAGCTTCTAGCTAACGTTAGCCAAGTGGTGACTGTGGGTAGCTTCTAGCTAACGTTAACTAAGTGGTGACTGTGGGTAGCTTCTAGCTAACGTTAGCTAATTGGTGACTGTGGGTAGCTTCTAGCTAACGTTAACTAAGTGGTGACTGTGGGTAGCTTCTAGCTAACGTTAACTAAGTGGTGACTGTGGGTAGCTTCTAGCTAACGTTAGCTAATTGGTGACTGTGGGTAGCTTCTAGCTAACGTTAGCTAATTGGTGACTGTGGGTAGCTGCTAGCTAACGTTAGCTAATTGGTGACTGTGGGTAGCTGCTAGCTAACGTTAGCTAATTGGTGACTGTGGGTAGCTGCTAGCTAACGTTAGCTAATTGGTGACTGTGGGTAGCTTCTAGCTAACGTTAGCTAATTGGTGACTGTGGGTAGCTTCTAGCTAACGTTAGCTAATTGGTGACTGTGGGTAGCTGCTAGCTAACGTTAGCTAATTGGTGACTGTGGGTAGCTGCTAGCTAACGTTAGCTAATTGGTGACTGTGGGTAGCTTCTAGCTAACGTTAGCTAATTGGTGACTGTGGGTAGCTGCTAAATCAACTAATGAAATCAAAGCTAGCATCTGAATGAGTAGCTAACTACAATACAGAATGGGACCCAAAGCTAGCATCATGACAGACAACTTACTGTTCAAATTGGTTCATCTCAGCTTCGATCAGTCTTCTTCACAGAGAAGCGAACCTCGCGACAACAAGGATAGTTGATGGATTTAAACGGTACTAATCGTTTTTATTAGCTAGCTGGCTAAATTCACTCGCTAACTCACTTCAAATAACAAGCAAGATAGCGAGCCTCCGGTCCAGTAAGGGACGGTGGATGGGACAAATGGAACGAAATTGAAAGCGGAATGCCCCAGCTCCGTTCATTTCTCGAATGTATTTATGTTGGATGGATGAACGGACGGATCTATAGCCTGCTTTCCTATTTTAGATAGTGAATAATCAACATCATGTAATATATGTTGCGGACCGGTATGCTCATGCAGTAACTGAAGAACTGTAGCCGTAATATCATGGCCCACCACAGGAGGGCGCTGTTACCTCTGTAGTCAGTAGATGTGATACCAGCCTGGCTATGACAGTGGTGATGGTTTGCAGTTTTAGGTCTTTCTATTGGTTTACTAAGCCAGGCAAGCCCAAACAATCACAGATAAACTATTTGATTTATTTTGGACATCAGAGCAACCTTGAGGGAATCTTATTTGAGTCAGAAAAGGATGTTCATATGATAGGGAAGATACTGTATACAAAACCTTGCAGCGCATATCCAACTGACAATATCTTAGAAAACATTTTACATAGGGAAAGTTGGAGCATAAATAACTAAATTACAGTTAACGAAAATGTATACTTAATCCAGTATAAACTAATGTATAGAATGTATTATACAACAGCGGCTAGTGGCTCTGGGCAGAGTGATGCTGGGGGGGGGGGAGCTAGTGGCTCTGGGCAGAGTGATGCTGGGGGGGGGGGAGCTAGTGGCTCTGGGCAGAGTGATGCTGGGGGGGGGGGGGGAGCTAGTGGGTCTGGGCAGGGTGATGTAGTTGATGGAGATGGGGAGCTAGTGGGTCTGGGCAGGGTGATGTAGTTGATGGAGATGGGGAGCTAGTGGGTCTGGGCAGGGTGATGTAGTTGATCTGGAGATGGGGAGCTAGTGGGTCTGGGCAGGGTGATGTAGTTGATGGAGATGGGGAGCTAGTGGGTCTGGGCAGGGTGATGTAGTTGATCTGGAGATGGGGAGCTAGTGGCTCTGGGCAGGGTGATGTAGTTGATGGAGATGGGGAGCTAGTGGCTCTGGGCAGGGTGATGTAGTTGATGGAGATGGGGAGCTAGTGGCTCTGGGCAGGGTGATGTAGTTGATGGAGATGGGGAGCTAGTGGGTCTGGGCAGGGTGATGTAGTTGATCTAGAGATGGGGGGAGCTAGTGGGTCTGGGCAGGGTGATGTAGTTGATGGAGATGGGGAGCTAGTGGGTCTGGGCAGGGTGATGTAGTTGATGGAGATGGGGAGCTAGTGGGTCTGGGCAGGGTGATGTAGTTGATGGAGATGGGGAGCTAGTGGGTCTGGGCAGGGTGATGTAGTTGATGGAGATGGGGAGCTAGTGGGTCTGGGCAGGGTGATGTAGTTGATGGAGATGGGGAGCTAGTGGGTCTGGGCAGGGTGATGTAGTTGATGGAGATGGGGAGCTAGTGGGTCTGGGCAGGGTGATGCTGGGGGGGGGGAGCTAGTGGGTCTGGGCAGGGTGATGTAGTTGATGGAGATGGGGTATAGATATTTCAAACCATGGTCTGGTCTATCATCACCATCGGTCTCACTTCTGGAGGTGACAGACAATGTCGGCCTACAACAAGTATCCTAACACGTCTTAATCAATGGGTCTATCAAGTATCCTAACACGTCTTAATCAATGGGTATATCAAGTATCCTAACACTTCTTAATCAATGGGTCTTTCAAGTATCCTAACACGTCTTAATCAATGGGTCTATCAAGTATCCTAACACGTCTTAATCAATGGGTCTATCAAGTATCCTAACACATCTTAATCAATGGGTCTATCAAGTATCCTAACATGTCTTAATCAATGGGTCTATCAAGTATCCTAACACGTCTTAATCAATGGGTCTATCAAGTATCCTAACACGTCTTAATCAATGGGTCTATCAAGTATCCTAACACTTCTTAATCAATGGGTCTTTCAAGTATCCTAACACGTCTTAATCAATGGGTCTATCAAGTATCCTAACACGTCTTAATCAATGGGTCTATCAAGTATCCTAACACATCTTAATCAATGGGTCTATCAAGTATCCTAACATGTCTTAATCAATGGGTCTATCAAGTATCCTAACACGTCTTAATCAATGGGTCTATCAAGTATCCTAACACGTCTTAATCAATGGGTCTATCAAGTATCCTAACATGTCTTAATCAATGGGTCTATCAAGTATCCTAACACGTCTTAATCAATGGGTCTATCAAGTATCCTAACACGTCTTAATCAATGGGTCTATCAAGTATCCTAACATGTCTTAATCAATGGGTTTATCTCAATTAATCTTTCCTTGATTCCTTCCATCCTCTCTCCTCGCCTCCTTGTCAACTGTATGGAAGTAGCAGGTTCAAGGTCCCTTCCCTCAGATGCTGGGAAAGGATGAGGAATTAAGATGAATAGAGAAAGCGCCAGTGTGTAGAGGTGTGGTGTGTATAGAGGTGTGGTGTGTATAGAGATGAGGTGTGTATAGAGGTGAGGTGTGTATAGAGGTGAGGTGTGTATAGAGGTGTCTATATAGAGGTGAGGTGTCTATATAGAGGTGAGGTGTGTATAGAAGTGAGGTGTGTATAGAGGATGTCTATATAGAGGTGAGGTGTGTATAGATAGAGGTGTCTATATAGAGGTGTAGTGTGTATAGAGGTGTGGTGTGTATAGAGGTGTGGTGTGTATAGAGGTGTCTATATAGACGTGAGGTGTGTATAGAGGTGAGGTGTGTATAGAGGTGAGGTGTGTATAGAGGTGAGGTGTGTATAGAGGTGTCTATATAGAGGTGAGGTGTCTATATAGAGGTGAGGTGTGTATAGAAGTGAGGTGTGTATAGAGGTGTCTATATAGAGGTGAGGTGTGTATAGAGGTGTCTATATAGAGGTGTAGTGTGTATAGAGGTGTGGTGTGTATAGAAGTGTCTATATAGACGTGAGGTGTGTATAGAGGTGAGGTGTGTATAGAGGTGAGGTGTGTATAGAGGTGAGGTGTGTATAGAGGTGTCTATATGGAGGTGAGGTGTGTATAGAGGTGTCTATATAGAGGTGAGGTGTGTATAGAGGTGTGGTGTGTATAGAGGTGTGGTGTGTATAGAGGTGAGGTGTGTATAGAGGTGAGGTGTGTATAGAGGTGTGGTGTGTATAGAGGTGTGGTGTGTATAGAGGTGAGGTGTGTATAGAGGTGTCTATATAGAGGTGAGGTGTGTATAGAGGTGTCTATATAGAGGTGAGGTGTGTATAGAGGTGTCTATATAGAGGTGTGGTGTGTATAGAGGTGTCTATATAGAGGTAAGGTGTGTATAGAGGTGTCTATATAGAGGTGAGGTGTGTATAGAGGTGTCTATATAGAGGTGAGGTGTCTATATAGAGGTGAGGTGTGTATAGAGGTGTCTATATAGAGGTGTGGTGTGTATAGAGGTGTGGTGTGTATAGAGGTGAGGTGTGTATAGAAGTGAGGTGTGTATAGAGGTGAGGTGTGTATGGAGGTGTGTATAGAGGTTAGGTGTGTATAGAGGTGAGGTGTGTATAGAGGTGAGGTGTGTATAGAGGTGTGGTGTGTATAGAGGTGAGGTGTGTATAGAGGTGAGGTGTGTATAGAGGTGTCTATATAGAGGTGAGGTGTGTATAGAGGTGTCTATATAGAGGTGTGGTGTGTATAGAGGTGAGGTGTGTATAGAGGTGTCTATATAGAGGTGAGGTGTGTATAGAGGTGTCTATATAGAGGTGAGGTGTGTATAGAGCTGAGGTGTGTGTAGAGGTGTCTATATAGAGGTGTGGTGTGTATAGAGGTGTCTATATAGAGGTGAGGTGTGTATAGAGGTGAGGTGTGTTTAGAGGTGAGGTGTGTATAGAGGTGTCTATATAGAGGTGTGGTGTGTATAGAGGTGTGGTGTGTATAGAGGTGAGGTGTGTATAGAGGTGTCTATATAGAGGTGTGGTGTGTATAGAGGTGTGGTGTGTATAGAGGTGAGGTGTGTATAGAGGTGAGGTGTGTATAGAGGTGAGGTGTGTATAGAGGTGTCTATATAGAGGTGTGGTGTGTATAGAGGTGTGGTGTGTATAGAGGTGTGGTGTGTATAGAGGTGAGGTGTGTATCAGAGGTGTCTATATAGAGGTGTGGTGTGTATAGAGGTGAGGTGTGTATAGAGGTGAGGTGTGTATAGAGGTTTCTATATAGAGTTGAGGTGTGTATAGAGGTGTCTATATAGAGGTGAGGTGTGTATAGAGGTGAGGGTGTGTATAGAGGTGTCTATATAGAGGTGAGGTGTGTATAGAGGTGTCTATATAGAGGTGAGGTGTGTATAGAGGTGTCTATATAGAGGTGAGGTGTGTACTAGAGGTGTCTATATAGAGGTGTGGGTGTGTATAGAGCTGTGGTGTGTATAGAGGATGAGGTGGTGTGTATAGAGGTGAGGTGTGTATAGAGGTGAGTTGTGTATAGAGTGTGGTGTGTATAGACGGTGAGGTGTGTATAGAGGGTGAGGTGTGTATAGAGGTGGTCTATATAGAGGTGAGGTGTGTATAGAGGTGTCTATATAGAGGTGTGGTGTGTATAGAGGTGAGGTGTGTATAGAGGTGTCTATATAGAGGTGAGGTGTGTATAGAGGTGAGGTGTGTATAGAGGTGTGGTGTGTATAGAGGTGAGGTGTGTATAGAGGTGAGGTGAGTATAGAGGTGTCTATATAGAGGTGAGGTGTGTATAGAGGTGTGTATAGAGGTGTCTATATAGAGGTGAGGTATGTATAGAGGTGAGGTGTGTATAGAGGTGTCTATATAGAGGTGAGGTGTGTATAGAGGTGTCTATATAGAGGTGAGGTGTGTATAGAGGTGTCTATATAGAGGTGAGGTGTGGTGTGTATAGAGGTGTCTATATAGAGGTGAGGTGTGTATAGAGGTGTCTATATAGAGGTGTGGTGTGTATAGAGGTGTGGTGTGTATAGAGGTGTCTATATAGAGGTGAGGTGTGTATAGAGGTGAGGTGTGTATAGAGGTGAGGTGTGTATAGAGGTGTCTATATAGAGGTGTGGTGTGTATAGAGGTGTCTATATAGAGGTGAGGTGTGTATAGAGGTGTGGTGTGTATAGAGGTGTCTATATAGAGGTGTGGTGTGTATAGAGGTGTCTATATAGAGGTGAGGTGTGTATAGAGCTGAGGTGTGTGTAGAGGTGAGGTGTGTATAGAGGTGTCTATATAGAGGTGTGGTGTGTATAGAGGTGTCTATATAGAGGTGAGGTGTGTATAGAGGTGAGGTGTGTATAGAGGTGAGGTGTGTATAGATGTGTCTATATAGAGGTGTGGTGTGTATAGAGGTGTCTATATAGAGGTGAGGTGTGTATAGAGGTGTGGTGTGTATAGAGGTGTCTATATAGAGGTGTGGTGTGTATAGAGGGGTCTATATAGAGGTGAGGTGTGTATAGAGGTGTGGTGTGTATAGAGGTGTCTATATAGAGGTGTGGTGTGTATAGAGGTGTCTATATAGAGGTGAGGTGTGTATAGAGCTGAGGTGTGTGTAGAGGTGAGGTGTGTATAGAGGTGTCTATATAGAGGTGTGGTGTGTATAGAGGTGTCTATATAGAGGTGAGGTGTGTATAGAGGTGAGGTGTGTATAAAGGTGAGGTGTGTATAGAGGTGAGGTGTGTATAGAGGTGAGGTGTGTATAGAGGTGTCTATATAGAGGTGAGGTGTGTATATAGGTGAGGTTGTATAGAGGTGAGGTGTGTATAGAGGTGAGGTGTGTATAGAGGTGTCTATATGGAGGTGAGGTGTGTATAGAGGTGTCTATATAGAGGTGAGGTGTCTATATAGAGGTGAGGTGTGTATAGAGGTGAGGTGTGTATAGAGGTGTCTATATAGAGGTGAGGTGTGTATAGAGGTGTCTATATAGAGGTGAGGTGTGTATAGAGGTGTCTATATAGAGGTGTGGTGTGTATAGAGGTGAGGTGTGTATAGAGGTGAGGTGTGTATAGAGGTGAGGTGTGTATAGAGGTGTGGTGTGTATAGAGGTGAGGTGTGTATAGAGGTGTCTATATAGAGGTGAGGTGTCTATATAGAGGTGAGGTGTGTATAGAGGTGTCTATATAGAGGTGAGGTGTGTATAGAGGTGTGGTGTGGATAGAGATGTCTATATAGAGGTGAGGTGTGTATAGAGGTGTCTATATAGAGGTGAGATGTGTATAGAGGTGAGGTGTGTATAGAGGTGTCTATATAGAGGTGAGATGTGTATAGAGGTGAGGTGTGTATAGAGGTGTCTATATAGAGGTGTGGTGTGTCTAGAGGTGAGGTGTGTATAGAGGTGAGGTGTGTATAGAGGTGTCTATATAGAGGTGAGATGTGTATAGAGGTGAGGTGTGTATAGAGGTGTCTATATAGAGGTGAGGTGTGTATAGAGGTGAGGTGTGTATAGAGGTGTCTATATAGAGGTGAGGTGTGTATAGAGGTGAGGTGTGTATAGAGGTGTCTATATAGAGGTGAGGTGTGTATAGAGGTGAGGTGTGTATAGAGGTGTCGATATAGAGGTGAGGTGTGTATAGAGGTGTCTATATAGAGGTGAGGTGTGTATAGAGGTGAGGTGTGTATAGAGGTGTCGATATAGAGGTGAGGTGTGTATAGAGGTGAGGTGTGTATAGAGGTGTCTATATAGAGGTGAGGTGTGTATAGAGGTATCTATAGAGGTGAGGTGTGTATAGAGGTGAGGTGTGTATAGAGGTGAGATGTGTATAGAGGTGTCTATATAGAGGTGAGGTGTGTATAGAGGTGAGGTGTGTATAGAGGTGTCTATATAGAGGTGAGGTGTGTATAGAGGTGTCTATATAGAGGTGTGGTGTGTATAGAGGTGAGGTGTGTATAGAGGTCTGGTGTGTATAGAGGTGTGGTGTGTATAGAGGTGAGGTGTGTATAGAGGTGTGGTGTGTATAGAGGTGTCTATATAGAGGTGAGGTGTGTATAGAGGTGTCTATATAGAGGTGAGGTGTGTATAGAGGTGTCTATATAGAGGTGTGGTGTGTATAGAGGTGTCTATATAGAGGGTGTGGTGTGTATAGAGGTGAGGTGAGGTGTGTATAGAGGTGAGGGTGTGTATAGAGGTGTGGTGTGTATAGAGGTGTGGTGTCGTATAGAGGTGAGGTGTGTATAGAGTGTGTGGTGTGTATAGAGGTGTCTATATAGAGGTGAGGTGTGTATAGAGGTGTCCTATATAGATGTGATGTGTGTATAGAGGTGTCTATATAGAGGTGGTGTGTGTATAGAGGTGTCTATATAGAGGTGTGGTGTGTATAGAGGTGAGGTGAGGTGTGTATAGAGGTGAGGTGAGTATAGAGGTGTCTATATAGAGGTGAGGTGTGTATAGAGGTGTGTATAGAGGTGTCTATATAGAGGTGAGGTATGTATAGAGGTGAGGGTGTGTATAGAGGTGTCTATATAGAGGTGAGGTGTGTATAGAGGTGTCTATATAGAGGTGAGGTGTGTATAGAGGGTGTCTATATAGAGGTGAGGTGTGGTGTGTATAGAGGTGTCTATATAGAGGTGAGGTGTGTATAGAGGTGTCTATATAGAGTGTGGTGTGTATAGAGGTGTGGTGTGTATAGAGGTGTCTATATAGAGGTGAGGTGTGTATAGAGGTGAGGTGTGTATAGAGGTGAGGTGTGTATAGAGGTGTCTATATAGAGGTGGTGGTGTGTATAGAGGTGTCTATATAGAGGTGAGGTGTGTATAGAGGTGTGGTGTGTATAGAGGTGTCTATATAGAGGTGTGGTGTGTATAGAGGTGTCTATATAGAGGTGAGGTGTGTATAGAGCTGAGGTGTGTGTAGAGGTGAGGTGTGTATAGAGGTGTCTATATAGAGGTGTGGTGTGTATAGAGGTGTCTATATAGAGGTGAGGTGTGTATAGAGGTGAGGTGTGTATAGAGGTGAGGTGTGTATAGATGTGTCTATATAGAGGTGTGGTGTGTATAGAGGTGTCTATATAGAGGTGAGGTGTGTATAGAGGTGAGGTGTGTATAGAGGTGTCTATATAGAGGTGTGGTGTGTATAGAGGTGTCTACTATAGAGGTGAGGTGTGTATAGAGCTGAGGTGTGTGTAGAGGTGAGGTGTGTATAGAGGTGTCTATATAGAGGTGTGTGGTGTGTATAGAGGTGTCTATATAGAGGTGAGGTGTGTATAGAGGGTAGATGTGTATAAAGGTGAGGTGTGTATAGAGGGTAGATGTGTTGAGGTGTGTATAGAGGTGAGGTGTGTATAGAGGTGTCTATATAGAGGTGAGGTGTGTATATAGGTGAGGTTGTATAGAGGTGAGGTGTGTATAGAGGTGAGGTGTGTATACGAGGTGTCTATATGGAGGTGAGGGTGTGTATAGAGGTGTCTATATAGAGGTGAGGTGTCTATATAGAGGTGAGGTTGTATAGAGGTGAGGTGTGTATAGAGGAGTCTATATAGAGGTGTGAGGTGTGTGATAGAGGTGTCTATATAGAGGTAGTGGTGTGTATAGAGGTGAGGTGTGTATAGAGGGTAGATGTGTTGAGGTGTGTATAGAGGGTAGATGTGTTGAGGTGTGTATAGAGGGTGAGGTGTGTATAGAGGTGAGGTGTGTATAGAGGTGTCTATATAGAGGTGAGGTGTCTATATAGAGGTGAGGTGTGTATAGAGGTGTCTATATAGAGGTGAGGTGTGTATAGAGGTGTGGTGTGGATAGAGGTGTCTAATATAGAGGTGAGGTGTGTATAGAGGTGTCTATATAGAGGTGAGATGTGTATAGAGGTGAGGGTGTGTATAGAGGTGTCTATATAGAGGTGAGATGTGTATAGAGGTGAGGTGTGTATAGAGGTGTCTATATAGAGGTGTGGTGTGTCTAGAGGTGAGGTGTGTATAGAGGTGAGGTGTGTATAGAGGTGTCAATATAGAGGTGAGATGTGTATAGAGGTGAGGTGTGTATAGAGGTGTCTATATAGAGGTGAGGTGTGTATAGAGGTGTCTATATAGAGGTGAGGTGTGTATAGAGGTGAGGTGTGTATAGAGGTGTCTATAAAGAGGTGAGGTGTGTATAGAGGTGAGGTGTGTTTAGAGGTGTCTATATAGAGGTGAGGTGTGTATAAGAGGTGTCTATATAGAGGTGAGGTGTGTATAGAGGTGAGGTGTGTATAGAGGTGTCGATATAGAGGTGAGTGTGTATAGAGGTGAGGTGTGTATAGAGGTGTCTATATAGAGGGTGAGGTGTGTATAGAGGTATCTATAGAGGTGAGGTGTGTAGTAGAGGTGAGGTGTGTATAGAGGTGAGATGTGTATAGAGGTGTCTATATCGAGGTGAGGTGTGTATAGAGGTGAGGTGTGTATAGAGGTAGAGTTGTGTATAGAGGTGTCTATATAGAGGTGAGGTGTGTATAGAGGTGTCCTATATAGAGGTGTGGTGTGTATAGAGGTGAGGTGTGTATAGAGGTCTGGCTGTGTATAGAGGTGTGGTGTGTATAGAGGTGAGGTGTGTATAGAGGTGATGGTGTGTATAGAGGTGTCTATATAGAGGTGAGGTGTGTATAGAGGTGTCTATAGAGGTGAGGTGTGTATAGAGGTGTCTATATATAGAGGTGTGGTGTGTATAGAGGTGTCTATATAGAGGTGTGTGGTGTGTATAGAGGTGAGGTGAGGTGTGTATAGAGGTGAGGTGTGTATAGAGGTGTGGTGTGTATAGAGGTGAGGTGTCTATAGAGGTGTGGTGTGTATAGAGGTGTCTATATATAGAGGTGAGGTGTGTATAGAGGTGTAGGTGTGTATAGAGGTGAGGTGTGTATAGAGGTGAGGTGTGTATAGAGGTGTCTATATAGAGGTGAGGTGTGTGTATAGAGGTGTATATATAGAGGTGTGGTGTGTATAGAGGTGAGGTGTGTATAGAGGTGAGGTGTGTATAGAGGTGTCTATATAGAGGTAAGGTGTGTATAGAGGTGTCTATATAGAGGTGAGGTGTGTATAGAGGTGTCTATATAGAGGTGTGGTGTGTATAGAGGTGTCTATATAGAGGTGTGGTGTGTATAGAGGTGAGGTGTGTATAGAGGTGAGGTGTGTATAGAGGTGAGGTGTGTATAGAGGTGAGGTGTGTATAGAGGTGAGGTGTGTATAGAGGTGTCTATATAGAGGTGAGTTGTGTATAGAGGTGT
Organism: Coregonus ussuriensis; assembly: GCA_031479575.1. Classification (NCBI taxonomy): domain Eukaryota; kingdom Metazoa; phylum Chordata; class Actinopteri; order Salmoniformes; family Salmonidae; genus Coregonus; species Coregonus ussuriensis. The sequence continues at coordinate 34,758,569 of CM062511.1, read as the reverse complement.
CTATATAGAGGTGTGGTGTGTATAGAGGTGAGGTGTGTATAGAGGTGAGGTGTGTATAGAGGTGAGGTGTGTATAGAGGTGTCTATATAGAGGTGTGTGTGTGTATAGAGGTGAGGTGTGATAGAGGTGTCTATATAGAGGTGAGGTGTGTATAGAGGTGTGGTATGTATAGAGGTGTGGTGTGTATAGAGAGGTGTGGTGTGTATAGAGGTGTCTATATAGAGGTGTTGTGTGTATAGAGGTGTTCTATATAGAGGTGAGGTGTGTATAGAGGTGTCTATATAGAGGTGAGGTGTGTATAGAGGTGTCTATATAGAGGTGAGGTGTGTATATAGGTGTCTATATAGAGGTGAAGTGTGTATAGAGGTGTGGTGTGTATAGAGGTGTCTATATAGAGGTGAGGTGTGTATAGAGGTGTCTATAGAGGTGAGGTGTGTATAGAGGTGTCTATATAGAGGTGTGGTGTGTATAGAGGTGAGGTGTGTATAGAGGTGAGGTGTGTATAGAGGTGTCTATATAGAGCTGTGGTGTGTATAGAGGTGAGGTGTGTATTAGAGGTGAGGTGTGTATAGAGGTGAGATGTGTATAGAGGTGTCTATATAGAGGTGTGGTGTGTATAGAGGTGAGGTGTGTATAGAGGTGAGGTGTGTATAGAGATGAGGTGTGTATAGAGGTGAGGTGTGTATAGAGGTGAGGTGTGTATAGAGGTGTCTATATAGAGGTGAGGTGTGTATAGAGGTGAGGTGTGTATAGAGGTGTGGTGTGTATAGAGGTGAGGAGTGTATAGAGGTGCGGTGTGTATAGAGGTGAGGTGTGTATAGAGGTGTCTATATAGAGGTGAGGTGTGTATAGAGGTGAGATGTGTATAGAGGTGAGGTGTCTATATACGAGGTGTGGTGTGTATAGAGGGTTCTATATAGAGGTGAGGTGTGTATAGAGGTGAGGTGTGTATAGAGGTGTGGTGTGTATAGAGGTGAGGGTGTGGTATAGAGGTGAGGTGGTATATAGAGGTGGGGTGGTGTGTATAGAGGTGAGGTGAGTATAGAGGTGAGGGTGTGTATAGAGGTGTCTATACAGAGGTGAGGTGTGTATAGAGGTGACTATAAGAGGTGAGGTGTGTATAGAGGTGAGGTGTGTATAGAGGTGAGATGTGTATAGAGTTGTCTATATAGAGGTGAGGTGTGGTATAGAGCTGAGGTGTGTATAGAGGTGTCTATATAGAGGTGAGGTTTGTATGAGAGGTAAGGTGGTGGTATAAGAGGTGAGATGTGGTAATGAGGGTGTCTATATAGAGGTTGAGGTGAGTGTATAGAGGTGAGGTGTGTATAGAGGTGTCTATATAGAGGTGAGGTGGTGTATAGAGGGTGTCTATATAGAGGTGTAGGGTGTGTATAGAGGAGGTTCTATATAGAGGTGTGGTGTATATAGAGCTGTGGTGTGTATAGAGGTGAGGTGTATATAGAGGTGAGGTGTGTATAGAGGTGTGGTGTGTATAGAGGTGTGGTGTGTATAGAGGTGAGGTGTGTATAGAGGTGTCTATATAGAGGTGAGGTGTCTATATAGAGGTGAGGTGTGAAGAGGTGTCTATATAGAGGTGAGGTGTGTATAGAGGTGTCTATATAGAGGTGTAGTGTGTATAGAGTGTGGTATTATAGAGGTGTGGTGTGTATAGAGGTGTCTATATAGAGGTGAGGTGTGTATAGAGGTGTCTATATAGAGGTGAGATGTGTATAGAGGTGAGGTGTGTATAGAGGTGTCTATATAGAGGTGAGGTGTGTATAGAGGTGAGGTGTGTATAGAGGTGTCTATATAGAGGTGAGGTGTGTATAGACGTGAGGTGTGTATAGAGGTGTCTATATAGAGGTGAGGTGTGTATAGAGGTGAGGTGTGTATAGAGGTGTCTATATAGAGTTGAGGTGTGTATAGAGGTGAGGTGTGTATAGAGGTGTCTATATAGAGGTGAGGTGTGTATAGAGGTGAGGTGTGTATAGAGGTGTCTATATAGAGGTGAGTTGTGTATAGACGTGAGGTGTGTATAGAGGTCTATATAGAGGTGAGGTGTGTATAGAGGTGAGGTGTGTATAGAGGTGTCTATATAGAGGTGAGGTGTGTATAGAGGTGAGGTGTGTATAGAGGTGGAGTTGTGTATAGAGGGGGGTCTATATAGAGGTGAGGTTGTGTATAGAGGTGTCTATATACAGGTGTGGGTGTGTATAGAGGTGAGCTGTTGTATAGGAGGTGTGGTGTATTTAGAGGTGTGGTGTGTATAGAGGTGAGGTGTGTGTATAGAGTGGTGGTGTGTATAGAGGTGTCTATATAGAGGTAAGGTGTGTATAGAGGTGTCTATATAGAGGTGAGGTGTGTATAGAGGTGTCTATATAGAGGTGTGGTGTGTATAGAGGTGTCTATATAGAGGTGAGGTGTGTATAGAGGTGTGGTGTGTATAGAGGTAGAGGTGTGTATAGAGGTGTCTATATAGACTGTGGTGTGTGTGTATAGAGGTGTGGTGTGTATAGAGGTGTGGTGTGTATAGAGTGTGGTGTGTATAGAGGTGAGAGTGTGTATAGAGGTGAGGGTGTGTATAGAGGTGAGGTGTGTTATAGAGGTGTGGTGTGTATAGAGGTGTGGTGTGTATAGAGGTGTGATGTGTATAGAGGTGTCTATATAGAGGTGAGGTGTGTATAGAGGTGTCTATATAGAGGTGTGGTGTGTATAGAGGTGAGGTGTGTATAGAGGTGAGGTGTGTATAGAGGTGTGGTGTGTATAGAGGTTAGGTGTGTATAGAGGTGTCTATATAGAGGTGAGGTGTCTATATAGAGGTGAGGTTTGTGGGGGGTGGTGTATAGAGTGTCTATATAGAGGTGAGGTGTGTATAGAGGTGTGGTGTGGATAGAGGTGTCTATATAGAGGGTGAGGTGTGTATAGAGGTGGTCTATATAGAGGTGAGATGTGTATAGAGGTGAGGTGTGTATAGAGGTGTCTATATAGAGGTGAGGTGTGTATAGAGGTGAGGTGTGTATAGAGGGTGTCTATATAGAGGTGTGGGTGTGTATAGAGGTGAGGTGTGTATAGAGGTGACGTGTGTATAGAGGTGTCTATATAGAGGTGAGGTGTGTATAGAGGTGAGGTGTGTATAGAGGTGTCTATATAGAGTGAGGTGTGTATAGAGGTGAGGGTGTGTATAGAGGTGTCTATATAGAGGTGAGGTGTGTATAGAGGTGAGGTGTGTATAGAGGTGTCTATATAGAGGTGAGGTGTGTATAGAGGTGAGGTGTGTTTAGAGGTGTCTATATAGAGGTGAGGTGTGTATATAGGTGTCTATATAGAGGTGAGGTGTGTATAGAGGTGTCTATATAGAGGTGAGGTGTGTATAGAGGTGAGGTGTGTATAGAGGTGAGGTGTGTATAGAGGTGTCTATATAGAGGTGAGGTGTGTATAGAGGGTGAGCGTGTGTATAGAGGTGAGGTGTGTATAGAGGTGAGTTGTGTATAGAGGTGTCTATAAGAGGTGAGGTGTGTATAGAGGTGAGGTGTGTATAGAGGTGAGATGTGTATAGAGGTGTCTATAAGAGGTGAGGTGTGTATAGAGGTGAGGTGTGTATAGAGGTGAGTTTGTGTATAGAGGTGTCTATATAGAGGTGAGGTGTGTATAGAGATGTCTATATAGAGGTGTGGTGTGTATAGAGGTGAGGTGTGTATAGAGGTGTGGTGTGTATAGAGGGTGTGGTGTGTATAGAGGTGAAGTGTGTATAGAGGTGTGGTGTGTATAGAGGTGTCTATATAGAGGTGAGGTGTGTATACGAGGTGTCTATATAGAGGTGAGTGTGTATAGAGGTGTCTATATAGAGGTTGTGGTGTGTATAGAGGGTGAGGGTGAGGTGTGTATAGAGGTGAGGTTTGTATAGAGGTGTGGTGTGTATAGAGGTGAGGGTGTCTATAGAGGTGTGGTGTGTATAGAGGTGTCTATATAGAGGTGAGGTGTGTATAGAGGTGAGGTGTGTATAGAGGTGAGGTGTGTATAGAGGTGAGTTGTGTATAGAGGTGAGGTGTGTATAGAGGTGTCTATATAGAGGTGAGGTGTGTATAGAGGTGTCTATATAGAGGTGTGGTGTGTATAGAGGTGTCTATATAGAGGTGTGGTGTGTATAGAGGTGAGGTGTGTATAGAGGTGAGGTGTGTATAGAGGTGAGGTGTGTATAGAGGTGAGGTGTGTATAGAGGTGTCTATATAGAGGTGAGGTGTGTATAGAGGTGTCTATATAGAGGTGTGGTGTGTATAGAGGTGAGGTGTGTATAGAGGTGAGGTGTGTATAGAGGTGAGGTGTGTATAGAGGTGTCTATATAGAGGTGTGGTGTGTATAGAGGTGAGGTGTGTATAGAGGTGTCTATATAGAGGTGAGGTGTGTATAGAGGTGTGGTGTGTATAGAGGTAGTGGTGTGTATAGAGGTGTGGTGTGTATAGAGGTGTGATGTGTATAGAGGTGTCTATATAGAGGTGAGGTGTGTATAGAGGTGTCTATATAGAGGTGTGGTGTGTATAGAGGTGAGGTGTGTATAGAGGTGAGGTGTGTATAGAGGTGTCTATATATAGGTGAGGTGTGTATAGAGGTGTCTATATAGAGGTGTGGTGTGTATAGAGGTGAGGTGTGTATAGAGGTGACGTGTGTATAGAGGTGTCTATATAGAGGTGAGGTGTGTATAGAGGTGAGCGTGTGTATAGAGGTGTCTATATAGAGGTGAGGTGTGTATAGAGGTGAGGTGTGTGTATAGAGGTGTCTATATAGAGGTGAGGTGTGTATAGAGGTGAGGTGTGTATAGAGGTGTCTATATAGAGGTGAGGTGTGTATAGAGGTGAGGGTGTGTTTAGAGGTGTCTATATAGAGGTGAGGTGTGTATATAGGTGTCTATATAGAGGTGAGGTGTGTATAGAGGTGTCTATATAGAGGTGAGGTGTGTATAGAGGTGAGGTGTTAATAGAGGTGAGGTGTGTATAGAGGTGTCTATATAGAGGTGAGGTGTGTATAGAGGTGAGGTGTGTATAGAGGTGAGGTTGTGTATAGAGGTGAGTTGTGTATAGAGGTGTCTATATAGAGGTGAGGTGTGTATAGAGGTGAGGTGTGTATAGAGGTGAGATGTGTATAGAGGTGTCTATATAGAGGTGAGGTGTGTATAGAGGTGAGGTGTGTATAGAGGTGAGTTGTGTATAGAGGTGTCTATATAGAGGTGAGGTGTGTATAGAGATGTCTATATAGAGGTGTGGTGTGTATAGAGGTGAGGTGTGTATAGAGGTGTGGTGTGTATAGAGGTGTGGTGTGTATAGAGGTGAAGTGTGTATAGAGGTGTGGTGTGTATAGAGGTGTCTATATAGAGGTGAGGTGTGTATAGAGGTGTCTATATAGAGGTGAGGTGTGTATAGAGGTGTCTATATAGAGGTGTGGTGTGTATAGAGGTGAGGTGAGGTGTGTATAGAGGTGAGGTTTGTATAGAGGTGTGGTGTGTATAGAGGTGAGGTGTCTATAGAGGTGTGGTGTGTATAGAGGTGTCTATATAGGAGGTGAGGTGTGTATAGAGGTGAGGTGTGTATAGAGGTGAGGTGTGTATAGAGGTGAGTTGTGTATAGAGGTGAGGTGTGTATAGAGGTGTCTATATATAGAGGTGAGGTGTGTATAGAGGTGTCTATATAGAGGTGTGGTGTGTATACGAGGTGTCTATATAGAGGTGTGGTTGTGTATAGAGGTGAGGTGTGTATAGAGGTGAGGTGTGTATAGAGGTGAGGTGTGTATAGAGGTGAGGTGTGTATAGAGGTGTCTATATAGAGGTGAGGTGTGTATAGAGGTGTCTATATAGAGGTGTGGTGTGTATAGAGGTGAGGTGTGTATAGAGGTGAGGTGTGTATAGAGGTGAGGTGTGTATAGAGGTGTCTATATAGAGGTGTGGTGTGTATAGAGGTGAGGTGTGTATAGAGGTGTCTATATAGAGGTGAGGTGTGTATAGAGGTGTGGTGTGTATAGAGGTGTGGTGTGTATAGAGGTGTGGTGTGTATAGAGGTGTGATGTGTATAGAGGTGTCTATATAGAGGTGAGGTGTGTATAGAGGTGTCTATATAGAGGTGTGGTGTGTATAGAGGTGAGGTGTGTATAGAGGTGAGGTGTGTATAGAGGTGTGGTGTGTATAGAGGTTAGGTGTGTATAGAGGTGTCTATATAGAGGTGAGGTGTCTATATAGAGGTGAGGTGTGTATAGAGGTGTCTATATAGAGGTGAGGTGTGTATAGAGGTGTGGTGTGGATAGAGGTGTCTATATAGAGGTGAGGTGTGTATAGAGGTGTCTATATAGAGGTGAGATGTGTATAGAGGTGAGGTGTGTATAGAGGTGTCTATATAGAGGTGAGGTGTGTATAGAGGTGAGGTGTGTATAGAGGTGTCTATATAGAGGTGTGGTGTGTATAGAGGTGAGGTGTGTATAGAGGTGACGTGTGTATAGAGGTGTCTATATAGAGGTGAGGTGTGTATAGAGGTGAGGTGTGTATAGAGGTGTCTATATAGAGGTGAGGTGTGTATAGAGGTGAGGTGTGTATAGAGGTGTCTATATAGAGGTGAGGTGTGTATAGAGGTGAGGTGTGTATAGAGGTGTCTATATAGAGGTGAGGTGTGTATAGAGGTGAGGTGTGTTTAGAGGTGTCTATATAGAGGTGAGGTGTGTATATAGGTGTCTATATAGAGGTGAGGTGTGTATAGAGGTGTCTATATAGAGGTGAGGTGTGTATAGAGGTGAGGTGTGTATAGAGGTGAGGTGTGTATAGAGGTGTCTATATAGAGGTGAGGTGTGTATAGAGGTGAGGTGTGTATAGAGGTGAGGTGTGTATAGAGGTGAGTTGTGTATAGAGGTGTCTATATAGAGGTGAGGTGTGTATAGAGGGTAGATGTGTTGAGGTGTGTATAGAGGGGAGATGTGTATAGAGGTGTCTATATAGAGGTGAGGTGTGTATAGAGGTGAGGTGTGTATAGAGGTGTCTATATAGAGGTGAGGTGTGTATAGAGATGTCTATATAGAGGTGTGGTGTGTATAGAGGTGAGGTGTGTATAGAGGTGTGGTGTGTATAGAGGTGTGGTGTGTATAGAGGTGAAGTGTGTATAGAGGTGTGGTGTGTATAGAGGTGTCTATATAGAGGTGAGGTGTGTATAGAGGTGTCTATATAGAGGTGAGGTGTGTATAGAGGTGTCTATATAGAGGTGTGGTGTGTATAGAGGTGTCTATATAGAGGTGTGGTGTGTATAGAGGTGAGGTGAGGTGTGTATAGAGGTGAGGTTTGTATAGAGGTGTGGTGTGTATAGAGGTGAGGTGTCTATAGAGGTGTGGTGTGTATAGAGGTGTCTATATAGAGGTGAGGTGTGTATAGAGGTGAGGTGTGTATAGAGGTGAGTTGTGTATAGAGGTGAGGTGTGTATAGAGGTGTCTATATAGAGGTGAGGTGTGTATAGAGGTGTCTATATAGAGGTGTGGTGTGTATAGAGGTGTCTATATAGAGGTGTGGTGTGTATAGAGGTGAGGTGTGTATAGAGGTGAGGTGTGTATAGAGGTGAGGTGTGTATAGAGGTGAGGTGTGTATAGAGGTGTCTATATAGAGGTGAGGTGTGTATAGAGGTGTCTATATAGAGGTGTGGTGTGTATAGAGGTGAGGTGTGTATAGAGGTGACGTGTGTATAGAGGTGTCTATATAGAGGTGAGGTGTGTATAGAGGTGAGGTGTGTATAGAGCGTGTCTATATAGAGGTGAGGTGTGTATAGAGGTGAGGTGTGTGTATAGAGGTGTCTATAGTAGAGGTGAGGTGTGTATAGAGGTGAGGTGTGTATAGAGGTGTCTATATAGAGGTGAGGTGTGTATAGAGGTGAGGTGTGTTTAGAGGTGTCTATATAGAGGTGAGGTGTGTATATAGGTGTCTATATAGAGGTGAGGTGTGTATAGAGGTGTCTATATAGAGGTGAGGTGTGTATAGAGGTGAGGTGTGTATAGAGGTGAGGTGTGTATAGAGGTGAGGTGTGTATAGAGGTGAGGTGTGTATAGAGGTGAGTTGTGTATAGAGGTGTCTATATAGAGGTGAGGTGTGTATAGAGGTGAGGTGTGTATAGAGGTGAGATGTGTATAGAGGTGTCTATATAGAGGTGAGGTGTGTATAGAGGTGAGGTGTGTATAGAGGTGAGTTGTGTATAGAGGTGTCTATATAGAGGTGAGGTGTGTATAGAGATGTCTATATAGAGGTGTGGTGTGTATAGAGGTGAGGTGTGTATAGAGGTGTGGTGTGTATAGAGGTGTGGTGTGTATAGAGGTGAAGTGTGTTATAGAGGTGTGGTGTGTATAGAGGTGTCTATATAGAGGTGAGGTGTGTATAGAGGTGTCTATATAGAGGTGAGGTGTGTATAGAGGTGTCTATATAGAGGTGGTGGTGTGTATAGAGGTGAGGGTGAGGTGTGGTATAGAGGTGAGGTTTGTATAGAGGTGTGGTGTGTATAGAGGTGGAGGTGTCTATAGAGGTGTGGTGTGTATAGAGGTGTCTTTATAGAGGTGAGGTGTTGTATAGAGGTGAGGTGTGTATAGAGGTGAGGGTGTGTATAGAGGTGAGTTGTGTATAGAGGTGAGGTGTGTATAGAGGTGTCTATATAGAGGTGAGGTGTGTATAGAGGTGTCTATATAGAGGTGTGGTGTGTATAGAGGTGTCTATATAGAGGTGTGGTGTGTTATAGAGGTGAGGTGTGTATAGAGGTGAGGTGTGTATAGAGGTGAGGTGTGTATAGAGGTGAGGTGTGTATAGAGGGTGTCTATATAGAGGTGAGGTGTGTATAGAGGTGTCTATATAGAGGTCTGCGTGTGTATAGAGGGTGAGGTGTGTATAGGAGGAGAGCGTGTGTACTAGAGGTGTCTATGAAAAGGAGGTGTTGGTGTGTATAGAGGGTGAGGTGTTATAGAGGTGTCTATATAGAGGTGAGGTGTGTCATAGGGTGTGGTGTGTATAGAGTGTGTGGTGTGTATAGAGGTGTGGTGTGTATAGAGGTGTCTATATAGAGGTGTTGTGTGGTATAGAGGTGTCTATATAGAGGTTGAGCGTGTGTATAGAGGTGTCTATATAGAGGTGAGGTGTGTATAGAGGTGTCTATATAGAGGTGAGGTGTGTATATAGGTGTCTATATAGAGGTGAGAAGTGGTGTATAGAGGTGTGGCTGTGTTATGAGAGGTGTGGTGTGTATAGAGGTGTCTATATAGAGGGGTGAGGTGTGTTATAGAGGTGTCTATATAGAGGTGTTATATAGAGGTGTGGTGTGGTATAGAGGTGAGGTGTGTATACGAGGTGAGGTGTGTATAGAGGTGTCTATATAGAGCTGTGGTGTGTGTATAGAGGTGAGGGTGTGTATAGAGGTGATGTGTGTATAGAGGTGAGGTGTGTATAGAGGGTGTCTATATAGAGGTGTGGTGTGTGTAGAGGTGAGGTGTGTATAGAGATGAGGTGTGTACAGAGGTGAGGTGTGTATAGAGGTGAGGTGTTTATAGAGGTGTCTATATAGAGGTTAGGTGTGGTGTGTATAGAGGTGAGGTGTGTATAGAGGTGAGGTGTGTATAGAGGTGAGGTGTGTATAGAGGTGTCTATATAGAGGTGAGGTGTGTATAGAGGTGAGGGTGTGTATAGAGGTGAGGAGTGTATAGAGGTGTGGTGTGTATAGAGGTGAGGTGTGTATAGAGGTGTCTATATAGAGGTGAGGTGTGTATAGAGGTGAGGTGTGTATAGAGGTGAGGTGTCTATATAGAGCTGTGGTGTGTATAGAGGTGTCCTATATAGAGGGTGAGGTGTGTATAGAGGTGAGGTGTGTATAGAGCGTGTGGTGTGTATAGAGGTGAGGTGTGTATAGAGGTGATGTGTGTATAGAGGTGAGGTGTATATAGAGTTGAGGTGTGTATAGAGGTGTCTATATAGAGGTGTGGTGTGTATAGAGGTGAGGTGTGTATAGAGGTGTCCTATATAGAGGTGAGGTGTGTATAGAGGTGTGGTGTGTATAGAGGTGTGGTGTGTATAGAGGTGTGGTGTGTATAGAGGTGTCTATATAGAGGTGTTGTGTGTATAGAGGTGTTCTATATAGAGGTGAGGTGTGTATAGAGGTGTCTATATAGAGGTGAGGTGTGTATAGAGGTGTCTATATAGAGGTGAGGTGTGTATATAGGTGTCTATATAGAGGTGAAGTGTGTATAGAGGTGTGGTGTGTATAGAGGTGTGGTGTGTATAGAGGTGTCTATATAGAGGTGAGGTGTGTATAGAGGTGTCTATATAGAGGTGAGGTGTGTATAGAGGTGTCTATATAGAGGTGTGGGTGTGTATAGAGGTGAGGTGTGTATAGAGGTGAGGTGTTGTATAGAGGTGTCTATATAGAGCTGTGGGGTGTGTATAGAGGTGAGGTGTGTATAGAGGTGAGGTGTGTATAGAGGTGAGGTGTGGTATAGAGGTGTCTATATAGAGGGTAGGTGGTGGTGTTTATAGAGGTGAGGTGTGTTATAGAGGTGAGGTGTGTATAGAGATGAGGTGTGTACAGAGGTTGAGGTGTGTATAGAGGTGAGGTGTGTATAGAGGTGTCTATATAGAGGTTAGGTGTGGTGTGTATAGAGGTGAGGTGTGTATAGAGGTTGAGGTGTGTATAGAGGTGAGGTGTGTGATACGAGGTGTCTATATAGAGGTGAGGTTGTGTATAGAGGTGAGGTGTGTATAGAGGTGAGGAGTGTATAGAGGGTGTGGTGTATAGAGGTGAGGTGTGTATAGAGGTGTCCTATATAGAGGTGAGGTGTGTATAGAGGTGAGGTGTGTATAGAGGTGAGGTGTCTATATAGAGGTGTGGTGTGTATAGAGGTGTCTATGTAGAGGAGAGGTGTGTATAGAGGTGAGGTGTGTATAGAGGTGTGGTGTGTATAGAGGTGAGGTGTGTATAGAGGTGAGGTGTGTATAGAGGTGAGGTGTATATAGAGGTGTGGTGTGTATAGAGGTGAGGTGTGTATAGAGGTGTCTATATAGAGGTGAGGTGTGTATAGAGGTGAGGTGTGTATAGAGGTGAGGTGTGTATAGAGGTGTCTATATAGAGGTGAGGTGTGTATAGAGCTGAGGTGTGTATAGAGGTGTCTATATAGAGGTGAGGTGTGTATAGAGGTGAGGTGTGTATAGAGGTGAGGTGTGTATAGAGGTGTCTATATAGAGGTGAGGTGTGTATAGAGGTGAGGTGTGTATAGAGGTGTCTATATAGGTGAGGTGTGTATAGAGGTGAGGTGTGTATAGAGGTGAGATGTGTATAGAGGTGTCTATATAGAGGTGAGGTGTGTATAGAGGTGAGTTATGTATAGAGGTGTCTATATAGAGGTGAGGTATGTATAGAGGTGTCTATATAGAGGTGAGGTGTGTATAGAGGTGTCTATATAGAGGTGAGGTGTGTATAGAGGTGTGGTGTGTATAGAGGTGTGGTGTGTAGAGGTGAGGTGTGTATAGAGGTGTGGTGTGTATAGAGGTGTCTATATAGAGGTAAGGTGTGTATAGAGGTGTCTATATAGAGGTGTGGTTGTGTATAGAGGTGTCTATAATAGAGGTGTGTGTGTGTATAGAGGTGAGGTGTGTATAGAGGTGTGGTGGTGTATAGAGGTGTCTATATAGAGGTGTGGTGGTGTATAGAGGTGTGGTGTTATAGAGGTGTGGTGTGTATAGGAGGTGTGGTGTGTATAGAGGTGAGGTGTGTATAGAGGTGAGGTGTGTATAGAGGTGTCTATATAGAGGTGAGGTGTGTATAGAGGTGAGGTGTGTATAGAGGTGTCTATATAGAGGTGAGGTGTGGTATAGAGGTGAGGTGTGTATAGAGGTGAGGTGTGTATAGAGGTGTCTATATAGAGGTGAGGTGTGTATATAGGTGAGGTTTGTATAGAGGTGAGGTGTGTATAGAGGTGAGGTGTGTATAGAGGTGTCTATATGGAGGTGAGGTGTGTATAGAGGTGTCTATATAGAGGTGAGGTGTGTATAGAGGTGAGGTGTGTATAGAGGTGTGGTGTGTATAGAGGTGAGGTGTGTATAGAGGTGAGGTGTATATAGAGGTGTGGTGTGTATAGAGGTGAGGTGTGTATAGAGGTGTCTATATAGAGGTGAGGTGTGTATAGAGGTGTCTATAGAGGTGAGGTGTGTATAGAGGTGAGGTGTGTATAGAGGTGATATGTGTATAGAGGTGTCTATATAGAGGTGAGGTGTGTATAGAGCTGAGGTGTGTATAGAGGTGTCTATATAGAGGTGAGGTGTGTATAGAGGTGAGGTGTGTATAGAGGTGAGGTGTGTATAGAGGTGTCTATATAGAGGTGAGGTGTGTATAGAGGTGAGGTGTGTATAGAGGTGTCTATATAGGTGAGGTGTGTATAGAGGTGAGGTGTGTATAGAGGTGAGATGTGTATAGAGGTGTCTATATAGAGGTGAGGTGTTGTATAGAGGTGAGGTGTGGTATAGAGGTGTCTATATAGAGGTGAGGTGTGTATAGAGGTGAGGTGTGTATAGAGGTGTCTATATAGAGGTGAGGTGTGTATAGAGGTGTATATAGAGGTGAGGTTGTGTATAGAGGTGAGGGTGTGTATAGAGGTGAGATGTGTATAGATGGTGTCTATATAGAGGTGAGGTGTGTATAGAGGTGAGGTGTGTATAGAGGTGTGGTGTGTATAGAGGTGTCTATATAGAGGTGAGGTGTGTATAGAGGTGTCTATATAGAGGTGAGGTGTGTATAGAGGTGTCTATATAGAGGTGTGTGTGTGTATAGAGGTGTCTATATAGAGGTGTGGTGTGTATAGAGGTGAGGTGTGTATAGAGGTGTGGTGTGTATAGAGGTGAGGTGTGTATAGAGGTGTCTATATAGAGGTGTGGTGTGTATAGAGGTGAGGTCTCTATATAGAGGTGAGGTGTGTATAGAGGTGAGGTGTGTATAGAGGTGAGGTGTGTATATATAATAATAATAATATAATATATAAATATATATATAAATATATAATATAATATGCCATTTAGCAGACGCTTTTATCCAAAGCGACTTACAGTCATGCGTGCATACATTTTTTTTTTTTTTTTTGTGTATGGGTGGTCCCGGGGATCGAACCCATTACCTTGGCGTTACAAGCGCCGTGCTCTACCAGCTGAGCTACAGAGGACCACATAGAGGTGAGGTGTGTATAGAGGTGTCTATATAGAGGTGAGGTGTGTATAGAGGTGTCTATATAGAGGTGTGGTGTGTATAGAGGTGAGGTGTGTATAGAGGTGAGGGTGTGTATAGAGGTGAGGTGTGTATAGAGGTGAGGTGTGTATAGAGGTCATGTGTGTATAGAGGTGTGGTGTGTATAGAGGTGTCTATATAGAGGTGAGGTGTGTATAGAGGTGTCTATATAGAGGTGTGGTGTGTATAGAGGTGAGGTGTGTATAGAGGTGAGGTGTGTATAGAGGTGTCTATATAGAGGTGTCTATATAGAGGTGAGGTGTGTATAGAGGTGAGGTGTGTATAGAGGTGTGGTGTATATAGAGGGTGTGGTGTGTATAGAGGTGAGGTGTCTATATAGAGGTGAGGTGTGTATAGAGGTGAGGTGTGTATAGAGGTGTCTATATAGAGGTGTGGTGTGTATAGAGGTGTCTATATAGAGGTGTGGTGTGTATAGAGGTGTCTATATAGAGGTGAGGTGTGTATAGAGGTGTCTATATAGAGGTGAGATGTGTATAGAGGTGAGGTGTGTATAGAGGTGTCTATATAGAGGTGAGGTGTGTATAGAGGTGAGGTGTGTATAGAGGTTGTCTATATAGAGGTGTGGTGTGTATAGAGGTGAGGTGTGTATAGAGGTGACCGTGTGTATAGAGGTGTCTATATAGAGGTGAGGTGTGTATAGAGGTGAGGTGTGTATAGAGGTGTCTATATAGAGGTGAGGTGTGTATAGAGGTGAGGTGTGTATAGAGGTGTCTATATAGAGGTGAGGTGTGTATAGAGGTGAGGTGTGTATAGAGGTGTCCTATATAGAGGTGAGGTGTGTATAGAGGTGAGGTGTGTTTAGAGGTGTCTATATAGAGGTGAGGTGTGTATATAGGTGTCTATATAGAGGTGAGGTGTGTATAGAGGTGTCTATATAGAGGTGAGGTGTGTATAGAGGTGAGGTGTGTATAGAGGTGAGGTGTGTATAGAGGTGTCTATATAGAGGTGAGGTGTGTATAGAGGTGAGGTGTGTATAGAGGTGAGGTGTGTATAGAGGTGAGTTGTGTATAGAGGTGTCTATATAGAGGTGAGGTGTGTATAGAGGTGAGGTGTGTATAGAGGTGAGATGTGTATAGAGGTGTCTATATAGAGGTGAGGTGTGTATAGAGGTGAGGTGTGTATAGAGGTGAGTTGTGTATAGAGGTGTCTATATAGAGGTGAGGTGTGTATAGAGATGTCTATATAGAGGTGTGGTGTGTATAGAGGTGAGGGTGTGTATAGAGGTGTGGTGTGTATAGAGGTGTGGTGTGTATAGAGGTGAAGTGTGTATAGAGGTGTGGTGTGTATAGAGGTGTCTATATAGAGGTGAGGTGTGTATAGAGGTGTCTATATAGAGGTGAGGTGTGTATAGAGGTGTCTATATAGAGGTGTGGTGTGTATAGAGTGTCTATATAGAGGTGTGGTGTGTATAGAGGTGAGGTGAGGTGTGTATAGAGGTGAGGTTTGTATAGAGGTGTGGTGTGTATAGAGGTGAGGTGTCTATAGAGGTGTGGTGTGTATAGAGGTGTCTATATAGAGGTGAGGTGTGTATAGAGGTGAGGTGTGTATAGAGGTGAGTTGTGTATAGAGGTGAGGTGTGTATAGAGGTGTCTATATAGAGGTGAGGTGTGTATAGAGGTGTCTATATAGAGGTGTGGTGTGTATAGAGGTGTCTATATAGAGGTGTGGTGTGTATAGAGGTGAGGTGTGTATAGAGGTGAGGTGTGTATAGAGGTGAGGTGTGTATAGAGGTGAGGTGTGTATAGAGGGTGTCTATATAGAGGTGAGGTGTGTATAGAGGTGTCTATATAGAGGTGTGGTGTGTATAGAGGTGAGGTGTGTATAGAGGTGACGTGTGTATAGAGGTGTCTATATAGAGGTGAGGTGTGTATAGAGGTGAGGTGTGTATAGAGGTGTCTATATAGAGGTGAGGTGTGTATAGAGGTGAGGTGTGTGTATAGAGGTGTCTATATAGAGGTGAGGTGTGTATAGAGGTGAGGTGTGTATAGAGGTGTCTATATAGAGGTGAGGTGTGTATAGAGGTGAGGTGTGTTTAGAGGTGTCTATATAGAGGTGAGGTGTGTATATAGGTGTCTATATAGAGGTGAGGTGTGTATAGAGGTGTCTATATAGAGGTGAGGTGTGTATAGAGGTGAGGTGTGTATAGAGGTGAGGTGTGTATAGAGGTGTCTATATAGAGGTGAGGTGTGTATAGAGGTGAGGTGTGTATAGAGGTGAGGTGTGTATAGAGGTGAGTTGTGTATAGAGGTGTCTATATAGAGGTGAGGTGTGTATAGAGGTGAGGTGTGTATAGAGGTGAGATGTGTATAGAGGTGTCTATATAGAGGTGAGGTGTGTATAGAGGTGAGGTGTGTATAGAGGTGAGTTGTGTATAGAGGTGTCTATATAGAGGTGAGGTGTGTATAGAGATGTCTATATAGAGGTGTGGTGTGTATAGAGGTGAGGTGTGTATAGAGGTGTGGTGTGTATAGAGGTGTGGTGTGTATAGAGGTGAAGTGTGTATAGAGGTGTGGTGTGTATAGAGGTGTCTATATAGAGGTGAGGTGTGTATAGGGTAAGAGGGGGTGTAGGGTGTCTATATAGAGGTGAGGTGTGTATAGAGGTGTCTATATAGAGGTGTGGTGTGTATAGAGGTGAGGTGAGGTGTGTATAGAGGTGAGGTTTGTATAGAGGTGTGGTGTGTATAGAGGTGAGGTGTCTATAGAGGTGTGGTGTGTATAGAGGTGTCTATATAGAGGTGAGGTGTGTATAGAGGTGAGGTGTGTATAGAGGTGAGGTGTGTATAGAGGTGAGTTGTGTATAGAGGTGAGGTGTGTATAGAGGTGTCTATATAGAGGTGAGGTGTGTATAGAGGTGTCTATATAGAGGTGTGGTGTGTATAGAGGTGTCTATATAGAGGTGTGGTGTGTATAGAGGTGAGGTGTGTATAGAGGTGAGGTGTGTATAGAGGTGAGGTGTGTATAGAGGTGAGGTGTGTATAGAGGTGTCTATATAGAGGTGAGGTGTGTATAGAGGTGTCTATATAGAGGTCTGGTGTGTATAGAGGTGAGGTGTGTATAGAGGTGAGGTGTGTATAGAGGTGAGGTGTGTATAGAGGTGTCTATATAGAGGTGTGGTGTGTATAGAGGTGAGGTGTGTATAGAGGTGTCTATATAGAGGTGAGGGTGTGTATAGAGGTGTGGTGTGTATAGAGGTGTGGTGTGTATAGAGGTGTGGTGTGTATAGAGGTGTCTATATAGAGGTGTTGTGTGTATAGAGGTGTCTATATAGAGGTGAGGTGTGTATAGAGGTGTCTATATAGAGGTGAGGTGTGTATAGAGGTGTCTATATAGAGGTGAGGTGTGTATATAGGTGTCTATATAGAGGTGAAGTGTGTATAGAGGTGTGGTGTGTATAGAGGTGTGGTGTGTATAGAGGTGTCTATATAGAGGTGAGGTGTGTATAGAGGTGTCTATATAGAGGTGTCTATATAGAGGTGTGGTGTGTATAGAGGTGAGGTGTGTATAGAGGTGAGGTGTGTATAGAGGTGTCTATATAGAGCTGTGGTGTGTATAGAGGTGAGGTGTGTATAGAGGTGAGGTGTGTATAGAGGTGAGGTGTGTATAGAGGTGTCTATATAGAGGTGTGGTGTGTGTAGAGGTGAGGTGTGTATAGAGATGAGGTGTGTACAGAGGTGAGGTGTGTATAGAGGTGAGGTGTTTATAGAGGTGTCTATATAGAGGTTAGGTGTGGTGTGTATAGAGGTGAGGTGTGTATAGAGGTGAGGTGTGTATAGAGGTGAGGTGTGTATAGAGGTGTCTATATAGAGGTGAGGTGTGTATAGAGGTGAGGTGTGTATAGAGGTGAGGAGTGTATAGAGGTGTGGTGTGTATAGAGGTGAGGTGTGTATAGAGGTGTCTATATAGAGGTGAGGTGTGTATAGAGGTCAGGTGTGTATAGAGGTGAGGTGTCTATATAGAGCTGTGGTGTGTATAGAGGTGTCTATATAGAGGTGAGGTGTGTATAGAGGTGAGGTGTGTATAGAGGTGTGGTGTGTATAGAGGTGAGGTGTGTATAGAGGTGAGGTGTGTATAGAGGTGAGGTGTATATAGAGTTGAGGTGTGTATAGAGGTGTCTATATAGAGGTGTGGTGTGTATAGAGGTGAGGTGTGTATAGAGGTGTCTATATAGAGGTGAGGTGTGTATAGAGGTGTGGTGTGTATAGAGGTGTGGTGTGTATAGAGGTGTGGTGTGTATAGAGGTGTCTATATAGAGGTGTTGTGTGTATAGAGGTGTCTATATAGAGGTGAGGTGTGTATAGAGGTGTCTATATAGAGGTGAGGTGTGTATAGAGGTGTCTATATAGAGGTGAGGTGTGTATATAGGTGTCTATATAGAGGTGAAGTGTGTATAGAGGTGTGGTGTGTATAGAGGTGTGGTGTGTATAGAGGTGTCTATATAGAGGTGAGGTGTGTATAGAGGTGTCTATATAGAGGTGAGGTGTGTATAGAGGTGTCTATATAGAGGTGTGGTGTGTATAGAGGTGAGGTGTGTATAGAGGTGAGGTGTGTATAGAGGTGTCTATATAGAGCTGTGGTGTGTATAGAGGTGAGGTGTGTATAGAGGTGAGGTGTGTATAGAGGTGAGGTGTGTATAGAGGTGTCTATATAGAGGTGTGGTGTGTATAGAGGTGAGGTGTGTATAGAGGTGAGGTGTGTATAGAGATGAGGTGTGTACAGAGGTGAGGTGTGTATAGAGGTGAGGTGTGTATAGAGGTGTCTATATAGAGGTTAGGTGTGGTGTGTATAGAGGTGAGGTGTGTATAGAGGTGAGGTGTGTATAGAGGTGAGGTGTGTATAGAGGTGTCTATATAGAGGTGAGGTGTGTATAGAGGTGAGGTGTGTATAGAGGTGAGGAGTGTATAGAGGTGTGGTGTGTATAGAGGTGAGGTGTGTATAGAGGTGTCTATATAGAGGTGAGGTGTGTATAGAGGTGAGGTGTGTATAGAGGTGAGGTGTCTATATAGAGGTGTGGTGTGTATAGAGGTGTCTATGTAGAGGAGAGGTGTGTATAGAGGTGAGGTGTGTATAGAGGTGTGGTGTGTATAGAGGTGAGGTGTGTATAGAGGTGAGGTGTGTATAGAGGTGAGGTGTATATAGAGGTGTGGTGTGTATAGAGGTGAGGTGTGTATAGAGGTGTCTATATAGAGGTGAGGTGTGTATAGAGGTGAGGTGTGTATAGAGGTGAGGTGTGTATAGAGGTGTCTATATAGAGGTGAGGTGTGTATAGAGCTGAGGTGTGTATAGAGGTGTCTATATAGAGGTGAGGTGTGTATAGAGGTGAGGTGTGTATAGAGGTGAGGTGTGTATAGAGGTGTCTATATAGAGGTGAGGTGTGTATAGTGGTGAGGTGTGTATAGAGGTGTCTATATAGGTGAGGTGTGTATAGAGGTGAGGTGTGTATAGAGGTGAGATGTGTATAGAGGTGTCTATATAGAGGTGAGGTGTGTATAGAGGTGAGTTATGTATAGAGGTGTCTATATAGAGGTGAGGTATGTATAGAGGTGTCTATATAGAGGTGAGGTGTGTATAGAGGTGTCTATATAGAGGTGAGGTGTGTATAGAGGTGTGGTGTGTATAGAGGTGTGGTGTGTAGAGGTGAGGTGTGTATAGAGGTGTGGTGTGTATAGAGGTGTCTATATAGAGGTAAGGTGTGTATAGAGGTGTCTATATAGAGGTGTGGTGTGTATAGAGGTGTCTATATAGAGGTGTGGTGTGTATAGAGGTGAGGTGTGTATAGAGGTGTGGTGTGTATAGAGGTGTCTATATAGAGGTGTGGTGTGTGTATAGAGGTGTGGTGTGTATAGAGGTGTGGTGTGTATAGAGGTGTGGTGTGTATAGAGGTGAGGTGTGTATAGAGGTGAGGTGTGTATAGAGGTGTCTATATAGAGGTGAGGTGTGTATAGAGGTGAGGTGTGTATAGAGGTGTCTATATAGAGGTGAGGTGTGTATAGAGGTGAGGTGTGTATAGAGGTGAGGTGTGTATAGAGGTGTCTATATAGAGGTGAGGTGTGTATATAGGTGAGGTTTGTATAGAGGTGAGGTGTGTATAGAGGTGAGGTGTGTATAGAGGTGTCTATATGGAGGTGAGGTGTGTATAGAGGTGTCTATATAGAGGTGAGGTGTGTATAGAGGTGAGGTGTGTATAGAGGTGTGGTGTGTATAGAGGTGAGGTGTGTATAGAGGTGAGGTGTATATAGAGGTGTGGTGTGTATAGAGGTGAGGTGTGTATAGAGGTGTCTATATAGAGGTGAGGTGTGTATAGAGGTGTCTATAGAGGTGAGGTGTGTATAGAGGTGAGGTGTGTATAGAGGTGATATGTGTATAGAGGTGTCTATATAGAGGTGAGGTGTGTATAGAGCTGAGGTGTGTATAGAGGTGTCTATATAGAGGTGAGGTGTGTATAGAGGTGAGGTGTGTATAGAGGTGAGGTGTGTATAGAGGTGTCTATATAGAGGTGAGGTGTGTATAGAGGTGAGGTGTGTATAGAGGTGTCTATATAGGTGAGGTGTGTATAGAGGTGAGGTGTGTATAGAGGTGAGATGTGTATAGAGGTGTCTATATAGAGGTGAGGTGTGTATAGAGGTGAGGTGTGTATAGAGGTGTCTATATAGAGGTGAGGTGTGTATAGAGGTGAGGTGTGTATAGAGGTGTCTATATAGAGGTGAGGTGTGTATAGAGGTGTATATAGAGGTGAGGTGTGTATAGAGGTGAGGTGTGTATAGAGGTGAGATGTGTATAGAGGTGTCTATATAGAGGTGAGGTGTGTATAGAGGTGAGGTGTGTATAGAGGTGTGGTGTGTATAGAGGTGTCTATATAGAGGTGAGGTGTGTATAGAGGTGTCTATATAGAGGTGAGGTGTGTATAGAGGTGTCTATATAGAGGTGTGGTGTGTATAGAGGTGTCTATATAGAGGTGTGGTGTGTATAGAGGTGAGGTGTGTATAGAGGTGTGGTGTGTATAGAGGTGAGGTGTGTATAGAGGTGTCTATATAGAGGTGTGGTGTGTATAGAGGTGAGGTGTCTATATAGAGGTGAGGTGTGTATAGAGGTGAGGTGTGTATAGAGGTGAGGTGTGTATATAATAATAATAATATAATAATATATAAATATATATATAAATATATAATATAATATGCCATTTAGCAGACGCTTTTATCCAAAGCGACTTACAGTCATGCGTGCATACATTTTTTTTTTTTTTTTTGTGTATGGGTGGTCCCGGGGATCGAACCCATTACCTTGGCGTTACAAGCGCCGTGCTCTACCAGCTGAGCTACAGAGGACCACATAGAGGTGAGGTGTGTATAGAGGTGTCTATATAGAGGTGAGGTGTGTATAGAGGTGTCTATATAGAGGTGTGGTGTGTATAGAGGTGAGGTGTGTATAGAGGTGAGGTGTGTATAGAGGTGAGGTGTGTATAGAGGTGAGGTGTGTATAGAGGTCATGTGTGTATAGAGGTGTGGTGTGTATAGAGGTGTCTATATAGAGGTGAGGTGTGTATAGAGGTGTCTATATAGAGGTGTGGTGTGTATAGAGGTGAGGTGTGTATAGAGGTGAGGTGTGTATAGAGGTGTCTATATAGAGGTGTCTATATAGAGGTGAGGTGTGTATAGAGGTGAGGTGTGTATAGAGGTGTGGTGTATATAGAGGTGTGGTGTGTATAGAGGTGAGGTGTCTATATAGAGGTGAGGTGTGTATAGAGGTGAGGTGTGTATAGAGGTGTCTATATAGAGGTGTGGTGTGTATAGAGGTGTCTATATAGAGGTGTGGTGTGTATAGAGGTGTCTATATAGAGGTGAGGTGTGTATAGAGGTGAGGTGTGTATAGAGGTGTGGTGTGTATAGAGGTGTCTATATAGAGGTGAGGTGTATATAGAGGTGTCTATATAGAGGTGTGGTGTGTATAGAGGTGTCTATATAGAGGTGAGGTGTGTATAGAGGTGAGGTGTGTATAGAGGTGAGGTCATTAACATACCTGATCCTTTCCTTCCCATCCTCTTAGTGTTCCAATCCACATTCTGACCCAGCTCAGCCGGTTACCCCCGACAACGCTGCCTGTGTGTGTGTGTGTGTGTGTGTGTGTGTGTGTGTGTGTGTGTGTGAGAGAGAGAGAGAGATCTAGGTAGTCAGGCAGCTCTTTAGTAAGTTATTTATTATTGTTTTCTGCAGTTAGAGAGAATCACTCTTCATCATCAGTAATGTTACAGGTCTTAATGATTTGAACAACAGAGTGATCATTACAGGAGTTTAACATGCTGTTGGTGTGTCAGTCTCTGTCTCTCAGAGTCCTGAGGATATAGTTCTCTCTCTCCAGCTGGGCGTTCCTTTCTGATAGTTCTTTAATCTGTTCCCATAGCGACTCCACTTCCTCTCTGACCGCCAGCATCAGGTGGGTCTTTACAAGGTCCTGAAATATAGAAAACAATCTACACTGAGTGGACAAAACATTAGGAACACCTGCTCTTTCCATGACAGACTGACCAGGTGAATCCAGGTGAAATCTATCATCCCTTTTTGATGTCACTTGTTAAATCCACTTCAGTGTAGGTGAAGGGGAGGAGACGGGTTCAAGAATGATTCTTAAGCCTTGAGACATGGATGGTGTACATGTGCCATTCAGAGGGTGAATGGGCAAGACTAACCCTAACCCTAACCCATTCAGAGGGTGAATGGGCAAGACTAACCCTAACCCTAACCCTAACCCATTCAGAGGGTGAATGGGCAAGACTAACCCTAACCCTAACCCTAACCCATTCAGAGGGTGAATGGGCAAGACTAACCCTAACCCTAACCCTAACCCATTCAGAGGGTGAATGGGCAAGACTAACCCTAACCCTAACCCTAACCCATTCAGAGGGTGAATGGGCAAGACTAACCCTAACCCTAACCCATTCAGAGGGTGAATGGGCAAGACTAACCCTAACCCTAACCCTAACCCATTCAGAGGGTGAATGGGCAAGACTAACCCTAACCCTAACCCTAACCCTAACCCATTCAGAGGGTGAATGGGCAAGACTAACCCTAACCCTAACCCTAACCCTAACCCATTCAGAGGGTGAATGGGCAAGACTAACCCTAACCCTAACCCTAACCCATTCAGAGGGTGAATGGGCAAGACTAACCCTAACCCTAACCCATTCAGAGGGTGAATAGGCAAGACTAACCCTAACCCTAACTCTAACCCATTCAGAGGGTGAATGGGCAAGACTAACCCTAACCCTAACCCTAACCCTAACCCTAACCCTACTACGGGGTATGGTAGTAGATGAAAGGCTCACAGTGTATCAAGAATGGTCCACCACCCAAAGGATACCCAGCCAACTTGACACAACTGTGGGAAGCATTGTAGGCAATATGGGCCAGCATCCCTGTGGAACGCTTTCGACACCTTGTAGAGTCCATGCCCAGACGAATTGAGGCAGTTCTGAGGGAAAAAAGGTGGTGCAACTCAATATTAGGAAGGTGTTCCTAATGTTTTGTACACTCAGTGTATAACACAATATACTGTATATCACAATATATAACTATCACAATATACTGTATATCACTATATAACACAATATACTGTATATCACAATATATAACAATCACTATATAACACAATATACTGTATATCACAATATATAACGATCACTATATAACACAATATACTGTATATCACAATATATAACGATCACTATATAACACAATATACTGTATATCACAATATAACGATCACTGTATAACACAATATACTGTATATCACAATATATAACGATCACTATATAACACAATATATAACACAATATACTGTATATCACAATATATAACACAATATACTGTATATCACAATATATAACGATCACTATATAACACAATATACTGTATATCACAATATATAACAATCACTATATAACACAATATACTGTATATCACAATATATAACGATCACTATATAACACAATATACTGTATATCACAATATATAACGATCACTATATAACACAATATACTGTATATCACAATATATAACTATCACTGTATAACACAATATACTGTATATCACAATATATAACGATCACTATATAACACAATATACTGTATATCACAATATATAACGATCACTATATAACACAATATACTGTATATCACAATATATAACTATCACTGTATAACACAATATACTGTATATCACAATATATAACGATCACCATATAACCCAATATACTGTATATCACAATATATAACACAATACATAACAATATATAACTATATAGAACACATTATAAACTGGGTGGTTCGAGCTCTGAATGCCGATTGGCTGACAGCCATGGTATATCAAAATATATTTTTACTGGTCTAATTACATTGATAACCAGTTTATAATAGTAATAAGGCAACACAGGGGGTGTGGTATATGGCCAATATACCACAGCTAAGGGCTGAATACTCTGCATTGAGTTGTGCATAAGAACAGCCCTTTGCCGTGGTATATTGGCCATATACCACTAAGGTTAAGGTTGTTAAACAACAGAGACCTGTATATCACAATACATGATATCAGAATAAGGTTATTACACAACAGAGACCTGTATATCACAATACATGATATCAGAATAAGGTTATTACACAACAGAGACCTGTATATCACAATACATGATATCAGAATAAGGTTATTACACAACAGAGACCTGTATATCACAATACATGATATCAGAATAAGGTTATTACACAACAGAGACCTGTATATCACAATACATGATATCAGAATAAGGTTGTTAAACAACAGAGACCTGTATATCACAATACATGATATCAGAATAAGGTTGTTAAACAACAGAGACCTGTATATCACAATAGATTATATCAGAATAAGGTTGTTAAACAACAGAGACCTGTATATCACAATACATGATATCAGAATAAGGTTGTTAAACAACAGAGACCTACCATGGCTTTAACCCTAACCCTAACCCTAACCCTAACCCTAACCCTAACCCTAACCCTAACCCTAACATCAGAATAAGGTTAAGGTTGTTAAACAACAGAGACCTACCATGGCTTGCTCGATCTTGTTGTCTATTGCGATCATGCTGCTGCTAGACCCACTGCAAACACAACACAATAAACAGTTTAGAATAGTGTGTGTGTGTGTGTGTGTGTGTGTGTGTGTGTGTGTGTGTGTGTGTGTGTGTGTGTGTGTGTGTCTAGGTTCAGTGTCATGTGGTGGCACATGGTTCACATTAATGTATATTCCTAAACACCTCAAACAATCTAACATATTATAACATAAATCAGACATATATTCCACTGCAGCAAAAACATCAGTCTAAAATGGCACCCTATTCCCTACATAGTGCAGTATATAGGCCAGAAAATGGGGTGCAGTATATAGGCCAGGAAATAGGGTGTCTTATATAGGCCAGGAAATAGGGTGCCTTATATAGGCCAGGAAATCGGGTGCCTTATATAGGCCAGGAAATAGGGTGCCTTATATAGGCCAGGAAATAGGGTGTCTTATATAGGCCAGGAAATAGGGTGCCTTATATAGGCCAGGAAATAGGGTGCCTTATATAGGCCAGGAAATAGGGTGCAGTATATAGGCCAGGAAATAGGGTGCCTTATATAGGCCAGGAAATGTGGTGCAGTATATAGGCCAGGAAATAGGGTGCCTTATATAGGCCAGGAAATAGGGTGTCTTATATAGGCCAGGAAATAGGGTGTCTTATATAGGCCAAGAAATAGGGTGCCTTATATAGGCCAGGAAATAGGGTGCCTTATATAGGCCAGGAAATAGGGTGCAGTATATAGGCCAAGAAATAGGGTGCAGTATATAGGCCAGGAAATAGGGTGTCTTATATAGGCCAAGAAATAGGGTGCCTTATATAGGCCAAGAAATAGGGTGCCTTATATAGGCCAGGAAATCGGGTGCCTTATATAGGCCAGGAAATAGGGTGTCTTATATAGGCCAAGAAATAGGGTGCAGTATATAGGCCAGGGAATAGGGTGCCTTATATAGGCCAGGAAATAGGGTGCAGTATATAGGCCAATAAATAGGGTGCAGTATATAGGCCAGGAAATAGGGTGCATTATATAGGCCAAGAAATAGGGTGCAGTATATAGGCCAGGAAATAGGGTGCCTTATATAGGCCAGGAAATAGAGTGCCTTATATAGGCCAGGAAATAGGGTGCAGTATATAGGCCAGGAAATAGGGTGCCTTATATAGGCCAATAAATAGGGTGCCTTATATAGGCCAGGAAATAGGGTGCAGTATATAGGCCAAGAAATAGGGTGCCTTATATAGGCCAATAAATAGGGTGCCTTATATAGGCCAGGAAATAGGGTGCAGTATATAGGCCAAGAAATAGGGTGCAGTATATAGGCCAGGAAATAGGGTGCAGTATATAGGCCAGGAAATTGTGTGTTTTATATAGGCCAGGAAATAGGGTGTCTTATATAGGCCAGGAAATAGGGTGCAGTATATAGGCCAGGAAATTGTGTGTTTTATATAGGCCAGGAAATAGGGTGACTTCAAATTTGCCCACAGTCTTTGCCAAATCACACAGCATAGAGCCGGCTACCCTATCCCCTAACCCCACAGAGCCAGAAGAGACGCAACTCTAACCCAGCCCCAGCCAGCCAGTCGATCCCAGATGAGAGCAGGCTTTGTCTGTGGATTTAGATTATGCAGATTACTTCCTGATTCTATCCACGTGTCTCATTGGCTAATCCTCCTTTTACTTTCCGGAGGGCGGAGTCTGCTTTTAAGGCGAGGGAAGTGTGTGTGTGCTCACAGAGCCAGATGAGACCTAACTCTAACCCAGCCCCAGCCAGCTACCATAACCCCACAGAGCCAGATGAGACCAAACTCTAACCCAGCCCCAGCCAGCTACCATAACCCCACAGAGCCAGATGAGACCAAACTCTAACCCAGCCCCAGCCAGCTACCATAACCCCACAGAGCCAGATGAGACCTAACTCTAACCCAGCCCCAGCCAGCTACCATAACCCCACAGAGCCAGATGAGACCTAACTCTAACCCAGCCCCAGCCAGCCAGCAACCATAACCCCACAGAGCCAGATGAGACCTAACTCTAACCCAGCCCCAGCCAGCTACCATAACCCCACAGAGCCAGATGAGACCCAACTCTAACCCAGCCCCTGCCAGCTACCATAACCCCACAGAGCCAGATGAGACCTAACTCTAACCCAGCCCCTGCCAGCTACCATAACCCCACAGAGCCAGATGAGACCCAACTCTAACCCAGCCCCTGCCAGCTACCATAACCCCACAGAGCCAGATGAGACCCAACTCTAACCCAGCCCCAGCCAGCCAGCAACCATAACCCCACAGAGCCAGATGAGCCCCAATTCTAACCCAGCCCCTGCCAGCTACCATAACCCCACAGAGCCAGATGAGACCTAACTCTGACCCAGCCCCTGCCAGCTACCATAACCCCACAGAGCCAGATGAGACCTAACTCTAACCCAGCCCCTGCCAGCTACCATAACCCCACAGAGCCAGATGAGACCCAACTCTAACCCAGCCCCTGCCAGCTACCATAACCCCACAGAGCCAGATGAGACCCAACTCTAACCAAGCACCTGCCAGCTACCATAACCCCACAGAGCCAGATGAGACCTAACTCTAACCCATCCCCAGCCAGCCAGCAACCATAACCCCACAGAGCCAGATGAGACCTAACTCTAACCCAGCCCCAGCCAGCTACCATAACCCCACAGAGCCAGATGAGCCCCAATTCTAACCCAGCCCCAGCCAGCTACCATAACCCCACAGAGCCAGATGAGCCCCAATTCTAACCCAGCCCTAGCCAACTACCATAACCCCACAGAGCCAGATGAGACCTAACTCTAACCCAGCCCCAGCCAGTCAGTCAACCCCAGATGAGAGCAGGCTTTGTCTGTGGATTTAGATTCTCACGAGGGACCATTCTGCCTCTCCCACACAGTCCTGCACGCTCATTGGCTCACACAGGCACAACCTCATTCCAAACCCCGCCCAATGACAACGCCTGTGGCATTCTCAGCCGCCCACTCACTCGGAGTATGCTGATTAGCTCTCTCTGTATCTAGAATAAAGAAACACAGCTCTCCCACCCAACAGAAACATGACTGAGGTCAAATCCACTCGCTGTCCTAGAGAGGGATCTAACACACAGAACACAATACCTGTCGTCCCCCGGCAGATGGAAGCCCCCCCCGGAGCCGAACATGGACCAGGCCGAAGGAGTCTGGATGGGAGTCAGACTGGGCGGGAACATACCATCTCTATCCTGTAGGGGGGGGCCAGGGGAGCTGGGCTGGGAATTAGACACTCTCAACAGAGACTAGAGAGGGAGAGAGTGAGAGATAAAGAGGAAGAAACAGTTAGCGTGTGTAAGAGAGTGAACGCTATCAAAAAACCTCTGCTTGGGAATGTAGGAAAGTATGTTGTGTTCTCACCCTCCCGGTAGAGTCCACATCCAGGCGTAGAGGGGGGGGGATGTTCCGTGGGCGGGGGCTGGGCAGTGGGGGCGTGGAGTCGACCAATCGTAAGTGGAGTCTGTCCAGGTGTGTGGGGGAGGATGGGCCGCTGTGGAGGAGGAGGGGCTTCAGCCCTCCAAACCCCTCCCCATCAGACCCTATTGGCTGGGCCAGCAAGTGGGAGGTACCCTGAGAGTGCACAAGGTGTCCCGTCCTGAGAGCGCGCACGTGCCCCAGCAGCCCGCCTCCAGCCCCTCCCCTCTCTAGACCAATCCCCTCAAGCGACTCCAGAGAGTGGGCGTGTCTCATGCTGTCCATCACCCGTCTAAGCCCCAACCCTTCCTCTCGTTCCAGGAAGTCAGTGCAGGTCCATCGCCCCCGGTGATAGGGTTCTCCGTGGCCCTGGCCCAATCGGACAACTCGGAACCTGGAGCCCTGCCCCGCGGCATCTTGGGAGTTGTATTTCCTCAGAGAGAGGGGAGTCGTCGGCTGGGAGGAGCTTCCCTGCTGGTGGAAGGGGCCAAGCTGGGAGGAAGCAGTGGATTGGCTGGAGGACTGAGGGGAGGGATTTGATTGGCTAGAGGCCTGGGCAGGGGGTGGGGCTTCCCCAGAGCTCCCAGTGTAGTCTGACGTCACACTGGTAATCTGGAAGCCACTCCTCTTCTTACCCCCACTCATCTAAACACACAGAGACAGAGAGACAGAGAGGGACAGAGAGAGACAGAGACCGAGAGAGACAGAGACAGAGACCGAGAGAGACAGAGACCGAGAGAGACAGAGACAGAGAGACAGAGAGAGACAGAGAGACAGAGAGAGACAGAGACAGAGAGAGAGAGACAGAGGGAGACAGACAGACAGAGAGAGACAGAGACAGAGACAGAGAGACAGAGACAATAGACAATACAGAGACAGAGAGAGACACAGAGACAGAGAGAGAGAGACAGAGACAGAGAGACAGTGAGTGCTGGATGTGTCAGTAGGGCTAGGTGTCGGAGAGGTAGCAGCTAAACGGTCCACAGACACAAACAGGACAGACAGATATAACCCAGCCTAGTGCTGACAGATATAACCCAGCCTAGTGCTGACAGCTATAACCCAGCCTAGTGCTGACAGATATAACCCGGCCTAGTGCTGACAGATATAACCCAGCCTAGTGCTGACAGATATAACCCAGCCTAGTGCTGACAGATATAACCCGGCCTAGTGCTGACAGATATAACCCAGCCTAGTGCTGACAGATATAACCCAGCCTAGTGCTGACAGATATAACCCAGCCTAGTGCTGACAGATATAACCCAGCCTAGTGCTGACAGATATAACCCAGCCTAGTGCTGACAGATATAACCCGGCCTAGTGCTGACAGCTATAACCCGGCCTAGTGCTGACAGATATAACCCGGCCTAGTGCTGACAGATATAACCCAGCCTAGTGCTGACAGATATAACCCAGCCTAGTGCTGACAGATATAACCCGGCCTAGTGCTGACAGATATAACCCAGCCTAGTGCTGACAGATATAACCCGGCCTAGTGCTAACAGATATAACCCGGCCTAGTGCTGACAGATATAACCCAGCCTAGTGCTGACAGATATAACCCAGCCTAGTGCTGACAGATATAACCCAGCCTAGTGCTGACAGATATAACCCAGCCTAGTGCTGACAGATATAACCCAGCCTAGTGCTGACAGATATAACCCAGCCTAGTGCTGACAGATATAACCCAGCCTAGTGCTGACAGATATAACCCAGCCTAGTGCTGACAGATATAACCCAGCCTAGTGCTGACAGATAAAACCCAGCCTAGTGCTGACAGATAAAACCCGGCCTAGTGCTGACAGATATAACCCGGCCTAGTGCTGACAGATATAACCCGGCCTAGTGCTGACAGATATAATCCGGCCTAGTGCTGACAGATGAAACCCGGCCAAGTGCTGACAGATATAACCCAGCCTAGTGCTGACAGATATAACCCAGCCTAGTGCTGACAGATATAACCCAGCCTAGTGCTGACAGATATAACCCAGCCTAGTGCTGACAGATATAACCCAGCCTAGTGCTGACAGATATAACCCAGCCTAGTGCTGACAGTTTACAGCCAACACTACTACATAATTATGTCTTAGAAGAAATAAAAATATATAAAAACGCAACATGCAACAATTTCAAAGAGTTAAAGTTCATATCAGGAAATCAGTCAATTGAAATAAATTCATTAGGCCCTAATCTATGGATTTCACGTGACTGGGCAGGGATGCAGCCATGGGTTGGCCTGGGAGGATATAGGGCCCACCCACTGGGGAGCCAGGCCTAGACAATCGAATGAGTTTCTCCCCACAAAAGGGCTTTATTACGGGCATAAATAACCTTAACTCACAAGTTTTGAGAAACAGGTAAAATCATGAACGTTTCTAGAACTCTAATCCCCTTGGAATGAGCGCAACCAAAACAAAACTCATCTCCAAAACGGCAAAAGATAAATTGTGAGCCAGGGCTATACACTGGCTAAACACAAAACGTATTGACTGCCCACCCTTGAAAGATAATCAGCAACCAAGTTGTCCTTACCACGGACATGTCTGATTTCAAGGGGAAACTCCTGTAATATGAGACTCCAGCGAAGGAGTCGGCAGTTCGTGGACCCCGTCTTTTGCAGGAAAATGAGAGGGTTATATGATTGGTATAGACCACCAGAAGTGTAGTGACCGATACATAAGAGGGTTATATGATTGGTATAGACCACCAGAAGTGTAGTGACCGATACATAAGAGGGTTATATGATTGGTATAGACCACCAGAAGTGTAGTGACCGATACATAAGAGGGTTATATGATTGGTATAGACCACCAGAAGTGTAGTGACCGATACATAAGCCTTGAAGTGCTGAAGAGCCAGAACCAAAGTGAGCATCTCCTTCTCGATAGTCAATCAAATGTTTTTGATACGAGGCCAATTTCTTTGAAAACTACCCCACAGGGGTAGTAACCTCCCGAGTGGCGCAGTGGTCTAAGGCACTGCATCACAGTGCTAGCTGTGCCACTAGAGATCCTGGTTCGAATCCAGGCTCTGCTGTAGCCGGCCGCAACCGGGAGACCAATGGGGCGGCGCACAATTGGCCCAGCGTCGTCCAGGGTAGGGGAGGGAATGGCCGGCAGGGAGGTAGCTCAGTTGGTAGAGCATGGCATTTGCAACGCCAGGGTTGTGGGTTCGATTCCCACGGGGGGCCAGTATGAAAATAAAAAAGAATAATGTACAGTAGGGAAAAAAAGTATTTAGTCAGCCACCAATTGTGAGAGTTCTCCCACTTAAAAAGATGAGAGAGGCCTGTAATTTTCATCATAGGTACACATCAACTATAACAGACAAAATGAGAAATAAAAATCCAGAAAATCACATTGTAGGATTTTTTATGAATTTATTTGCAAATTATGGTGGAAAATAAGTATTTGGTCAATAACAAAAGTTTCTCAATACTTTGTTATATACCCTTTGTTGGCAATGACACAGGTCAAACGTTTTCTGTAAGTCTTCACAAGGTTTTCACACACTGTTGCTGGTATTTTGGCCCATTCCTCCATGCAGATCTCCTCTAGAGCAGTGATGTTTTGGGGCTGTCACTGGGTAACACGGACTTTCAACTCCCTCCAAAGATTTTCTATGGGGTTGAGATCTGGAGACTGGCTAGGCCACTCCAGGACCTTGAAATGCTTCTTACGAAGCCACTCCTTCGTTGCCCGGGCGGTGTGTTTGGGATCATTGTCATGCTGAAAGACCCAGCCACGTTTCATCTTCAATGCCCTTGCTGATGGAAGGAGGTTTTCACTCAAAATCTCACGATACATGGCCCCATTCATTCTTTCCTTTACACGGATCAGTTGTCCTGGTCCCTTTGCAGAAAAACAGCCCCAAAGCATGAAGTTTCCACCCCCATGCTTCACAGTAGGTATGGTGTTCTTTGGATGCAACTCAGCATTCTTTGTCCTCCAAACACGATGAGTTGAGTTTTTAACAAAAAGTTATATTTTGGTTTCATCTGACCATATGACATTCTCCCAATCCTCTTCTGGATCATCCAAATGCACTCTAGCAAACTTCAGACGGGCCTGGACATGTACTGGCTTAAGCAGGGGGACACGTCTGGCAATGCAGGATTTGAGTCCCTGGCGGCGTAGTGTGTTACTGATGGTAAGCTTTGTTACTTTGGTCCCAGCTCTCTGCAGGTCATTCACTAGGTCCCCCCGTGTGGTTCTGGGATTTTTGCTCACCGTTCTTGTGATCATTTTGACCCCACGGGGTGAGATCTTGCGTGGAGCCCCAGATCGAGGGAGATTATCAGTGGTCTTGTATGTCTTCCATTTCCTAATAATTGCTCCCACAGTTGATTTCTTCAAACCAAGCTGCTTACCTATTGCAGATTCAGTCTTCCCAGCCTTGTGCAGGTCTACAATTTTGTTTCTGGTGTCCCTTGACAGCTCTTTGGTCTTGACCATAGTGGAGTTTGGAGTGTGACTGTTTGAGGTTGTGGACAGGTGTCTTTTATACTGATAACAAGTTCAAACAGGTGCCATTAATACAGGTAACGAGTGGAGGACAGAGGAGCCTCTTAAAGAAGACGTTACAGGTCTGTGAGAGCCAGAAATCTTGCTTGTTTGTAGGTGACCAAATACTTATTTTCCACCATAATTTGCAAATAAATTCATAAAAAATCCTACAATGTGATTTTCTGGAAAAAAAAATCTCAATTTGTCTGTCATAGTTGACGTGTACCTATGATGAAAATGACAGGCCTCTCTCATCTTTTTAAGTGGGAGAACTTGCACAATTGGTGGCTGACTAAATACTTTTTTTCCCCACTGTATGCACTAACTGTAAGTCGCTCTGGATAAGAGCGTCTGCTAAATGACGTAAAAAAGAAAAAAAAGAAAAAAGGGTGCTCAACATAGTTATCATCTTTCTGCAGGAGCTAAGCCCCGGTTCCTACATCGCTGGTATTGGTATACAAAGCAAATGGACTACGGAAATTCAGAGCAGCTAGCACCGGTGCAGAGACCAAAAGGGGTTTTGTCTTCTCAAAAGCCTCCTGACAGTCGGGGCTCCATAATTTCGTAACCCTAACGGGAGACGAAGGTAGGAAAACAAACCATCAGGACTGACAAAAGTATGCCAAAAAGACATCAAGGTTTTCTAGAATCTCTGAGTTACTCAGCTGTCCCACAGGCACAGGGTACATTGGGCTTTCCTCGTGCTTTTGAGGAAGACTATAGTCAATGGTGACAGCAGTGGCTACAGGCAGGACATCTCTACCGGTTTCCACCGACTTCTCCGCACCATCGTAGCAGGTGAAGTATGGTTTCAACCTGTGCTTCGGTGTGGCAATGTAATCCCAATTACCAACTTTTTACACTATGGCGTAAGGGCCTGAAAAGCGAGCTTGCAACGGTGACCTCAGAACGAGCAATAAAACCAAGACTGGGTCACCCACATCGAAAGTGCCTTTCGATGTATCAAACTTTCAGATTCTCACTGACAAACTCACAGGTGCGGTGCAATCTGTATCGAAAAGCGCTAACGTGCTCCAACAGATTTGTTTTTCTGTTTAAGGTGTAGCCCTGCAACAACCTCTCTCTCAGCAAGCTCAAAGGACCTCTGACATGATGTCCACATACGAGCTCATTCGGACTAAAACCGAGAGATTCCTGAACAACCTCCCGCGCTGCAAACAGCACAAGACCCCTTCATCCCAGTCCTTCTCAAACTCAAAGCAGTAAACTCTCAACATAGACTTCAAAGTCTGATGAAGTCTCTTAAGAGCACTTGAGACTCTGGGTGGTAGGCACTAGATTGGTAAATGGGTTACACCCAACTGTTGTAGCACTTGCTGGAAGTTCTTTTTTCATGAAATTCGAAACCTTGGTCCGATTGCACTACCTGCGGAAGTCCAAAAGTTGAAAATAATTTCACCAGAGCCGTGATTTTCCTCAGTGGAATGGCCACAGGGAAACAAGTGTCAGTGCACATGATGGTTAAGAGAAACTGGTTACCACTCTTTGCTTTGGGCCTAAATACAATCCACCAGAACCCTGCTGAAAGGTTCGTCAAAAGCAGGAATAGGCTATAAAGGTGCAACCAGTACAGCTTGGTTCGGTTTACCTGTCCGCTGGCAAATGCGACAGGATTTACAGCAAGACACAACATCCTGTTTCAGACCAGGCCAGAAGAAGTTACACAAGATACGGTCATACGTCTTGTTGAGCCCAAGATGGCCTGCCATACTACCATCGGGAGCCAACCGGTCATACGTCTTGTTGAGCACAAGATGGCCTGCCATACTACCATCGGGAGCCAACCGGTCATACGTCTTGTTGACTGGGGACAGCAAGGTGTCATCATGCCCGGTAGTCCTGACGTATGGTCCTAGGGCTCAGGTTCTCAGAGAGAAAGAGAGAACGAGAGAATTAGAGAGAGCATACTTAAATTCACACAGGACACTGGATAAGACAGGAGAAGTACTCCAGGTATAACCAACTAACCCCAGCCCCCCGACACATAAACTACTGCAGCATAAATACTGGAGGCTGAGACAGGAGCGGTCCGGAGACACTGTGGCCCCATCCGAAGAAACCCCCGGACAGGGCCAAACAGGAAGGATATAACCCCACCCACTCCGCCAAAGCACAGCCCCCACACCACTAGAGGGATATCCCCAACCACCAACTTACAATCCTGAGACAAGGCCGAGTATAGCCCACAGAGGTCTCCACCACAGCACAAACCAAGGGGGGGGCGCCAACCCAGACAGGAAGATCACGTCAGTAACTCAACCCACTCAAGTGACACACCCCTCCCAGGGACGGCATGAAAGAGCACCAGCAAGCCAGTGACTCAGCCCCTGCAACAGGGTTAGAGGCAGAGAACCCCAGTGGAGAGGGGAACCGGCCCGGCAGAGACAGCAAGGGCTGTTCGTTGCTCCAGCCTTTCCGTTCACCTTCACACTCCTGGGCCAGACTACACTCAATCATATGACCTACTGAAGAGATAAGTCTTCAGTAAAGACTTAAAGGTTGAGACCGAGTCTGCGTCTCTCACATGGGTAGGCAGACTGTTCCATAAAAATGGAGATCTATAGGAGAAAGCCCTGCCTCCCGCTGTTTGCTTAGAAATTCTAGGGACAATTAGGAGGCCTGCGTCTTGTGACCGTAGCGTACGTATTGGTATGTACGGCAGGACCAACTCGGAAAGATAGGTAGGAGCAAGCCCATGTAACGCTTTATAGGTTAACAGTAAAACCTTGAAATCAGCCCTTGCCTTAACAGGAAGCCAGTGTAGGGAAGCTAGCACTGGAGTAATATGATCAAATTTCTTGGTTCTAGTCAGGATTCTAGCAGCCGTATTTAGCACTAACTGAAGTTTATTTAGTGCTTTATCCGGGTAGCCGGAAAATAGAGCATTGCAGTAGTCTAACCTAGAAGTAACAAATGCATGGATTAATTTTTCTGCATCATTTTTGGACAGAACATTTCTGATTTTTGCAATGTTACGTAGATGGAAAAAAGCTGTCCTTGAAACAGTCTTGATATGTTCGTCAAAAGAGAGATCAGGGTCAAGAGTAACACCGAGGTCCTTCACAGTTTTATTTGAGACGACTTTACAACCATCAAGATGAATTGTCAGATTTAACAGAAGATCTCTTTGTTTCTTGGGACCTAGAACAAGCATCTCTGTTTTGTCCGAGTTTAAAAGTAAAAAGTTTTCAGCCATCCACTTCCTTATGTCTGAAACACAGGCTTCTAGCGAGGGCAATTTTGGGGCTTCACCATGTTTCATTGAAATGTACAGCTGTGTGTCATCCGCATAGCAGTGAAAGTTAACATTATGTTTTCGAATAACATCCCCAAGAGGTAAAATATATAGTGAAAACAATAGTGGTCCTAAAACGGAACCTTGAGGAACACCGAAATGTACAGTTGATTTGTCGGAGGACAGACCATTCACAGAGACAAACTGATATCTTTCCGACAGGTAGGATCTAAACCAGGCCAGAACTTGTCCGTGTAGACCAATTTGGGTTTCCAGTCTCTCCAAAAGAATGTGGTGATCGATGGTGTCAAAGGCAGCACTAAGGTCTAGTAGCACGAGGACAGATGCAGAGCCTCGGTCTGACGCCATTAAAAGGTCATTTACCACCTTCACAAGTGCAGTCTCAGTGCTATGATGGGGTCTAAAACCAGACTGAAGCATTTCGTATACATTGTTTGTCTTCAGAAAGGCAGTGAGTTGCTGCGCAACAGCTTTTTCAAAAATTTTTGAGAGGAATGGAAGATTCGATATAGGCCGATAGTTTTTTATATTTTCCGGGTCAAGGTTTGGCTTTTTCAAGAGAGGCTTTATCACTGCCACTTTTAGTGAGTTTGGTACACATCCGGTGGATAGAGAGCTGTTTATTATGTTCAACATAGGAGGGCCAAGCACAGGAAGCAGCTCCTTCAGCAGTTTAGTAGGAATAGGATCCAGTATGCAGCTTGAAGGTTTAGAGGCCATGATTATTTTCATCATTGTGTCAAGAGATATAGTACTAAAACACTTAAGTGTCTCTCCCGATCCCAGGCCCTCGCAGAGCTGTGCAGATCCAGGACAGCTAAGCCCTGGAGGAATACGCAGATTCAAAGAGGAGTCCGTAATTTGCTTTCTAATGGTCATGATCTTTTCCTCAAAGAAGTTCATGAATTTATCACTGCTGAAGTGAAAGCCATCCTCTCTTGGGGAATGCTGCTTTTTAGTTAGCTTTGCAACAGTATCAAAAAGAAATTTTGGATTGTTCTTATTTTCCTCAATTAAGTTGGAAAAGTAGGATGATCGAGCAGCAGTGAGGGCTCTTCGGTACTGCACGGTACTGTCTTTCCAAGCTAGTCGGAAGACTTCCAGTTTGGTGTGGCGCCATTTCCGTTCCAATTTCCTGGAAGCTTGCTTCAAAGCTCGGGTATTTTCTGTATACCAGGGAGCTAGTTTCTTATGACAAATGTTTTTCGTTTTTAGGGGTGCAACTGCATCTAGGGTATTGCGCAAGGTTAAATTGAGTTCCTCAGTTAAGTGGTTAACTGATTTTTGTCCTCTGACGTCCTTGGGTAGGCAGAAGGAGTCTGGAAGGGCATCAATGAATTTTTGTGTTGTTTGAGAATTTATAGCACGACTTTTGATGCTCCTTGGTTGGGGTCTGAGCAGATTATTTGTTGCGATTGCAAATGTAATAAAATGGTGGTCCGATAGTCCAGGATTTTGTGGAAAAACATTAAGATCTACAACATTTATTCCATGGGACAAAACTAGGTCCAGAGTATGACTGTGGCAGTGAGTAGGTCCAGAGACATGTTGGACAAAACCCACTGAGTCGATAATGGCTCCGAAAGACTTTTGGAGTGGGTCTGTGGACTTCTCCATGTGAATATTAAAATCACCAAAAATTAGAATATGATCTGCTATGACTACAAGGTCTGATAGGAATTCAGGAAACTCAGAGAGGAACGCTGTATATGGCCCAGGAGGCCTGTAAACAGTAGCTATAAAAAGTGATTGAGTAGGCTGCATAGATTTCATGACTAGAAGCTCAAAAGATGAAAACGCCATTTTTTTTTTTGTAAATTGAAATTTGCTATCGTAAATGTTAGCAACACCTCCGCCTTTGCGGGATGCACGGGGAATATGGTCACTAGTGTAACCAGGAGGTGAGGCCTCATTTAACACAGCAAATTCATCAGGCTTAAGCCATGTTTCAGTCAGGCCAATCACATCAAGATTATGATCAGTGATTAGTTCATTGACTATGACTGCCTTTGAAGTGAGGGATCTAACATTAAGTAACCCTATTTTGAGATGTGAGGTATCACGATCTCTTTCAATAATGGCAGGAATGGAGGAGGTCTTTATCCTAATAAGATTGCTAGGGTGAACACCGCCATGTTTAGTTTTGCCCAACCTAGGTCGAGGCACAGACACAGTCTCAATGGGTATGGCTGAGCTGACTACACTGACTGTGCTATTGGCAGACTCCACTAAGCTGGCAGGTTGGCTAACAGCCTGCTGCCTGGCCTGCACCCTATTTCACTGTGGGGCTAGAGGAGTTAGAGCCCTATCTATGTTGGTAGATAAGAGGAGAGCACCCCTCCAGCTAGGATGGAGTCCGTCACTCCTCAGCAGGTCAGGCTTGGTCCTGTTTGTGGGTGAGTCCCAGAAAGAGGGCCAATTATCCACAAATGTTATCTTTTGGGAGGGGCAGAAAACAGTTTTCAACCAGCGATTAAGTGCTGAGACTCTGCTGTAGAGCTCGTCACTTCCCCTAACTGGGAGGGGGCCAGAGACAATTACTCGATGCCGACACATCTTTCTAGCTGATTTACACGCTGAAGCTATGTTGCACTTGGTGACCTCTGACTGTTTCATCCTAACATCGTTGGTGCCGACGTGGATAACAATATCTCTATACTCTCTACACTCGCCAGTTTTAGCTTTAGCCAGCACCATCTTTAGATTAGCCTTAACGTCGGTAGCCCTGCCCCCTGGTAAACAGTGTATGATCGCTGGGTGATTCGTTTTAAGTCTAATACTGCGGGTAATGGAGTCGCCAATGACTAGGGTTTTCAATTTGTCAGAGCTAATGGTGGGAGCCTTCGGCGTCTCAGACCCCGTAACGGGAGGAGTAGAGACTAGAGAAGACTCAGACTCAGACTCGCTACATAATGGGGAAAACCGGTTGAAGGTTTCTGTCGGCTGAATGAGCGACACCGGTTGAGCATTCCAACAGTATTTCCCTCCAGAAGCCATGAGAAAGTTGTCCGGCTGCGGGGACTGTGCGGGGGGATTTATACTAACGTTACTGTCTGTACTTACTGGTGGCACAGACGCTGTTTCTTCCTTTCCTACACTGAGATTACCCTTGCCTAACGATTGCGTCTGAAGCTGGGCTTGTAGCACAGCTATTTTCGCCGTAAGGCGATCGTTCTCCTGTATATTATGAGTACAGCGACTGCAATTAGAAGACATCATGTTAATGTTACTACTTAGCTTCGGCTGTTGAAGATGTTGATGAACCATGTCCAGATAAAGCGTCCGGAGTGAAAAAGTTGAATAAGGGAAAAAAGTTGCGATGGAAAAAAGGAAAATAACGTAAAGTTGGCAGCTAAAACGCACAGGAAAATGACTCTTCTGTCTAGGGATAAACGTCCGGGGTGAAAAAGTTTAACGAA
This sequence comes from Coregonus ussuriensis, assembly GCA_031479575.1. Lineage (NCBI taxonomy): Eukaryota > Metazoa > Chordata > Actinopteri > Salmoniformes > Salmonidae > Coregonus > Coregonus ussuriensis. The sequence goes on along the minus strand of CM062511.1, from coordinate 34,719,558 downwards.
AAAAGATGAGTGAGGACAAAACTAAAAAGTTGGTAAATTTGTTGAACACAAAGATTGATTAAACGTTTATTAAAAGTAAAACGTGAATAGTTTGGCAGGTAGCCAAGTAGCAACAAACAGCACAGCAGTACGGAGACAATGCGGAAGCGAGACGGAAGTCACGTCAAATCTTGTTCTCCCCATCTCTATCTCTATGGGGTGTCCTCTACCATATCTATCTCTATGGGGTGTCCTCTACCATATCTATCTCTATGGGGTGTCCTCTACCATATCTATCTCTATGGGGTGTCCTCTACCATATCTATCTCTATGGGGTGTCCTCTACCATATCTATCTCTATGGGGTGTCCTCTACCATATCTATCTCTATGGGGTGTCCTCTACCACCCATAGGACCCCTTTCATCATCCTCCCTCTCAGGAAGGATTTCCTCCTCCATCAAAGCATTATAGACTAACTATTTGACTACTGCTTTCAAATCAGCATGTGCAACTTTAAGGTCATAATGCTTTGCAATAATGAGCAGATTCGCCATCGTTTTCTTGCGCTGTAGAAATGTTGCTCAACATGAGCTCCTGAAGATTTCCGATTACATTTGCATTGATGTCAGAGTGATTAGAGGGACAATAGAGTGCTGAGTACCAGGCAGTTAGCAAGTTTGGTAGGCTACTAATGACCATCAGCAGCATCAGAGCTTGGAGACGCCTAATTACCGTGAATAACCGGTCACGTGGAATTTGACTGTCTTCATGACTCGTAACCGCCAGCGCGGCGGTAATACAGTCACCGCAACAGCCCTATTTAAAATACACAGACTGTAGAGTTAACAACAGCCCTATTTAAAATACACAGACTGTAGAGTTAACAGCAGCCCTATTTAAAATACACAGACTGTAGAGTTAACAGCAGCCCTATTTAAAATACACAGACTGTAGAGTTACCAACAGCCCTATTTAAAATACACAGACTGTAGAGTTAACAACAGCCCTATTTAAAATACACAGACTGTAGAGTTAACAGCAGCCCTATTTAAAATACACAGACTGTAGAGTTAACAACAGCCCTATTTAAAATACACAGACTGTAGAGTTAACAGCAGCCCTATTTAAAATACACAGACTGTAGAGTTACCAACTGTTCTAGTTATAATACAGACTGTAGAGTTACCAACTGTTCTAGTTATAATACAGACTGTAGAGTTAACAGCAGCCCTATTTAAAATACACAGACTGTAGAGTTAACAGCAGCCCTATTTAAAATACACAGACTGTAGAGTTACCAACAGCCCTATTTAAAATACACAGACTGTAGAGTTAACAGCAGCCCTATTTAAAATAAACAGACTGTAGAGTTACCAACAGCCCTATTTAAAATACACAGACTGTAGAGTTAACAGCAGCCCTATTTAAAATACACAGACTGTAGAGTTAACAGCAGCCCTATTTAAAATACACAGACTGTAGAGTTAACAACAGCCCTATTTAAAATACACAGACTGTAGAGTTAACAACAGCCCTATTTAAAATACACAGACTGTAGAGTTAACAGCAGCCCTATTTAAAATACACAGACTGTAGAGTTAACAGCAGCCCTATTTAAAATACACAGACTGTAGAGTTAACAACAGCCCTATTTAAAATACACAGACTGTAGAGTTAACAGCAGCCCTATTTAAAATACACAGACTGTAGAGTTAACAGCAGCCCTATTTAAAATACACAGACTGTAGAGTTAACAGCAGCCCTATTTAAAATACACAGACTGTAGAGTTAACAGCCCTATTTAAAATACACAGACTGTAGAGTTACCAACAGCCCTATTTAAAATACACAGACTGTAGAGTTACCAACAGCCCTATTTAAAATACACAGACTGTAGAGTTAACAACAGCCCTATTTAAAATACACAGACTGTAGAGTTAACAGCAGCCCTATTTAAAATACACAGACTGTAGAGTTAACAGCAGCCCTATTTAAAATACACAGACTGTAGAGTTAACAGCAGCCCTATTTAAAATACACAGACTGTAGAGTTACCAACTGTTCTAGTTATAATACAGACTGTAGAGTTACCAACTGTTCTAGTTATAATACACAGACTGTAGAGTTAACAGCAGCCCTATTTAAAATACACAGACTGTAGAGTTAACAGCAGCCCTATTTAAAATACACAGACTGTAGAGTTAACAGCAGCCCTATTTAAAATACACAGACTGTAGAGTTAACAGCAGCCCTATTTAAAATACACAGACTGTAGAGTTACCAACAGCCCTATTTAAAATACACAGACTGTAGAGTTAACAGCAGCCCTATTTAAAATACACAGACTGTAGAGTTAACAACAGCCCTATTTAAAATACACAGACTGTAGAGTTAACAGCAGCCCTATTTAAAATACACAGACTGTAGCGTTAACAACAGCCCTATTTAAAATACACAGACTGTAGAGTTAACAGCCCTATTTAAAATACACAGACTGTAGAGTTACCAACAGCCCTATTTAAAATACACAGACTGTAGAGTTAACAGCAGCCCTATTTAAAATACACAGACTGTAGAGTTAACAACAGCCCTATTTAAAATACACAGACTGTAGAGTTAACAGCAGCCCTATTTAAAATACACAGACTGTAGAGTTAACAGCCCTATTTAAAATACACGGACTGTAGAGTTAACAGCAGCCCTGTTTAAAATACACAGACTGTAGAGTTAACAACAGCCCTATTTAAAATACACAGACTGTAGAGTTAACAGCAGCCCTATTTAAAATACACAGACTGTAGAGTTAACAGCAGCCCTATTTAAAATACACAGACTGTAGAGTTAACAGCAGCCCTATTTAAAATACACAGACTGTAGAGTTAACAGCAGCCCTATTTAAAATACACAGACTGTAGAGTTACCAACAGCCCTATTTAAAATACACAGACTGTAGAGTTAACAGCAGCCCTATTTAAAATACACAGACTGTAGAGTTAACAGCAGCCCTATTTAAAATACACAGACTGTAGAGTTAACAGCAGCCCTATTTAAAATACACAGACTGTAGAGTTAACAGCAGCCCTATTTAAAATACACAGACTGTAGAGTTAACAACAGCCCTATTTAAAATACACAGACTGTAGAGTTAACAGCAGCCCTATTTAAAATACACAGACTGTAGAGTTAACAACAGCCCTATTTAAAATACACAGACTGTAGAGTTAACAGCAGCCCTATTTAAAATACACAGACTGTAGAGTTAACAACAGCCCTATTTAAAATACACAGACTGTAGAGTTAACAGCAGCCCTATTTAAAATACACAGACTGTAGAGTTACCAACTGTTCTAGTTATAATACAGACTGTAGAGTTAACAACTGTTCTAGTTATAATACAGACTGTAGAGTTACCAACTGTTCTAGTTATAATACACAGACTGTAGAGTTACCAACTGTTCTAGTTATAATACAGACTGTAGAGTTACCAACTGTTCTAGTTATAATACACAGACTGTAGAGTTAACAGCAGCCCTATTTAAAATACACAGACTGTAGAGTTAACAGCAGCCCTATTTAAAATACACAGACTGTAGAGTTAACAACAGCCCTATTTAAAATACACAGACTGTAGAGTTAACAACAGCCCTATTTAAAATACACAGACTGTAGAGTTAACAGCAGCCCTATTTAAAATACACAGACTGTAGAGTTAACAACAGCCCTATTTAAAATACACAGACTGTAGAGTTAACAGCAGCCCTATTTAAAATACACAGACTGTAGAGTTAACAGCAGCCCTATTTAAAATACACAGACTGTAGAGTTAACAACAGCCCTATTTAAAATACACAGACTGTAGAGTTAACAACAGCCCTATTTAAAATACACAGACTGTAGAGTTAACAGCAGCCCTATTTAAAATACACAGACTGTAGAGTTACCAACAGCCCTATTTAAAATACACAGACTGTAGAGTTAACAGCCCTATTTAAAATACACAGACTGTAGAGTTACCAACTGTTCTAGTTATAATACACAGACTGTAGAGTTACCAACTGTTCTAGTTATAATACAGACTGTAGAGTTACCAACTGTTCTAGTTATAATACAGACTGTAGAGTTACCAACTGTTCTAGTTATAATACAGACTGTAGAGTTACCAACTGTTCTAGTTATAATACAGACTGTAGAGTTACCAACTGTTCTAGTTATAATACAGACTGTAGAGTTACCAACTGTTCTAGTTATAATACAGACTGTAGAGTTAACAACTGTTCTAGTTATAATAATATAATATAATGTTGTATCAATACCCATGATTAGTATTAATTATATATTATAAATACAATTTTCCCCCGTTTTCGTCCACTCCAAGACAACTTCAAACTTGGCCCATTTTTTTCCTTCATATTCTTTTAGCGTTCCATTTGCAATCATCTTTTAAAATTTGACCGTTTGAGCCATTCTGCAAATGAGGGTGACTGCTCCTCTTCCCAATGCCTTAGGGTTAGGGTTAGGGTTAGGGTTATTTAAATTATTTTCCAATATTCTTCCAACTTAGGACACTTGACCAACATATGAACAAGCCCAGCATCATCTGATTTACATCTCCAACATTTGCTATTTAGAGGGAGTCCAGTAAGTTCTATTAAATTATATTCTACTGAACCATTTGTTTTTTAAACTCTGCACTTTTAAAAACAGTTTCTCCACACCTTTTTCCATTCAATTTCTTGTATAATAATCTTAAAATCTTTACCCCATTTCTCTCTTAAGGGAAGGTGTACTCCCCTTGTTATCTAGTGTAAGAATGTATACACCCTAGATGCCAGGTGGTTGTTGGAATGGATCCTTTATGAAACTTTCCAATTTGTTAAAATCATGTTTAAATGTAATTGTTCTATCTGCAGACTGGACTGCCTGTACAATCTGAATTATTCTAAAATGGTTGGTAAAGCCAGTCTTATCCTTCAGTTCATTCAGACCCATAATTTTACCATCTTTATACAAATCAGACATGATCTGTCACATGATCTCAGTATATATACACACCTGTTCTGAAAGGCCCCAGAGTCCGCAACACCACTAAGCAAGGGCCACCACCAAGCAAGCGGCACCATGAAGACCAAGGAGCTCTCCAAACAGGTCAGGGACAAAGTTGTGGAGAAGTACAGATCAGGGTTGGGTTATAAAAAAATATCTGGAACTTTAAACATCCCACGGAGCACCATTAAATCCATTATTAAAAAATTGAAAGAATATGGCACCACAACAACCCTGCCAAGAGAGGGCCGCCCACCAAAACTCACAGACCAGGCAAGGATGGCATTAATCAGAGAGGCAACAAAGAGACCAAAGATAACCCTGAAGGAGCTGCAAAGCTCCACAGCGGAGATTGGAGTATCTGTCCATAGGACCACTTTAAGCTGTACACTCCACAGAGCTGGATTTTACGGAAGAGTGGCCAGAAAAAAGCCATTGCTTAAAGAAAAAAATAAGCAAACACGTTTGGTGTTCGCCAAAAGGCATGTGGGAGACTCCCCAAACATATGGAAGAAGGTACTCTGGTCAGATGAGACTATAATTGAGCTTTTTGGCCATCAAGGAAAATGTCTGGCGCAAGTGCATGGTGGTGGCAGCATCATGCTGTGGGGATGTTTTTCATCGGCAGGGACTGGGAAACTGGTCAGAATTGAAGGAATGATGGATGGCACTAAATACAGGGAAATTCTTGAGGGAAACCTGTTTCAGTCTTCCAGAGATTTGAGAGCGATACGCCATCCCATCTGGTTTGGGCTTAGTGGGACTATAATTTGTTTTTCGACAGGACAATGACCCAACACACCTCCAGGCTGTGTAAGGGCTATTTTACCAAGAAGGAGAGTGATGGAGTGCTGCATCAGATGACCTGGCCTCCACAATCACCCAACCTCAAACAAATTGAGATGGTTTGGGATGAGTCGGACCGCAGAGTGAAGGAAAAGCAGCCAACAAGTGCTCAGCATATGTGGGAACTCCTTCAAGACTTTTGGAAAAGCATTCCAGGTGAAGATGGTTGAGAGAATGCCAAGAGTGTGCAAAGCTGTAATCAAGGCAAAGGGTGGCTATTTGAAGAATCTCAAATATAAAATATATTTTGATTTTTGTATCACTTTTTTGGTTACTACATGATTTCATATGTGTTATTTCATAGTGTTGATGTCTTCACTATTATTCTACAATGTAGAAAATAGTAAAAATAAGGAAAAACCCTTGAATGAGAAGGTGTTCTAAAACTTTTGACCGGTAGTGTAAAAAACTGTAAAAACTCCAGGAAATCAGCTCCAAATTATTTTAATTTGGGAAATCTGTTCAAGTATTTCCTCGCATAATTGAGAGACACGTGATCATATACAAATGAAAGCAAGGTTTGAAACTATTAAGTTTTAGTCAAATATATATATTTGCGGTCAACAAAAGCGGGAGGACCATCCCACAAAGTCTGCTTTCAAGAAATTCACAATAGCTTCCAAGTTCTCTTCAATCATGAACTTAATATTTGATGATAGGAAAATACCAAGATATTTCAGACCTTCTGGGGCCCACACAAAAATTATCTCAGAAATGTGGTCTTCGGTACATAGATCATTTATCGGAGTAACCTCTGACTTTTTCCAGTTTATTCTGAAACCAGTATTCTCTGTATATGCATTGACCAACTTAAGTAGCCCCATAACTGACGTTTTAGGATTCCTAACAAAGAGCATGTCATCTGTGTACATTGCCAGTTTATGCTCATGCTTTCCTACCACAATACCTTTAATATTACTTTGTTGTCTTATGGCTTCTGCTAATGGTTCTAATGGTTCTAATGGTGCTAATGGTTCTAACGCTAAAACAAAGAGCAAGGGTGACCGCGGACATCCCTGCCTTGTGCCCCTCTCCAACGTAAAGAAAGGAGATATAAAACAATGTGTTATAACTGCTGCTCTGGGGCTATTGTATACCCATCTTATAAACAAAGGACCAAACCCAAATATTTCCATTGTATAGAATAAATATTTCCACTCTACTTGATCAAATGCACCATATTATAACATGTCCTTGCATTAACGATTTGAAATTAAACCGACCTGGTCAGTAAATGGATGAATAACTTTTCTGTTTGCTAATTATTTAGAAACTATCTTAAAATCAACATTCAGTGAAGCGATTGGTCAGTTACAGCACTGAGACAGCCTTCCCTGTGTCAGCAGTAGTTCCATTCCCAATACCGTGATTTAAAAATATATTATACAGTTTAAGCAGTATTGTTGAAAGTATAGTTACAAACTGCTTATACAATTCTGAGGTATAACCATCACTTCTCAGTGCCTTTCATTTTGGTAGCTCTAGAATGGCATCATGGATTTCCTGTATTGGGACTTAAGCTCATCGTGCAACTTTGATAACTTAACTTTGATAACTTAACTTCAGTACCAGAAGTCTTTGATTTATACAAATGTTGGTAGAAATTAAATAATTATTTGTTGATTTCAACTGGTTCAGTTAATACAGTACCAGAATAATTATTTATGGAAGGGATATAATTTATAATACAGTACCAGAATAATTATTTATGGAAGGGATATAGTTTATAATACAGTACCAGAATAATTATTTATGGAAGGGATATAGTTTATAATACAGTACCAGAAGAATTATTTATGGAAGGGATATAGTTTATAATACAGTACCAGAATAATTATTTATGGAAGGGATATAGTTTATAATACAGTACCAGAATAATTCTTTATGGAAGGGATATAGTTTATAATACAGTACCAGAATAATTCTTTATGGAAGGGATATAGTTTGACAGTGGGATATAGTTAAATTAATTCAGTTAAATTAATTAATTAGTTCATTAAAATGCAAATACATTTCTAACATTTTTGACACGCGTTTTTCTGGATTTTTTGTTGTTATTCTGTCTCTCACTGTTCAACTAAACCTACCATTAAAATTATAGACTGATCATTTCTTTGTCAGTGGGAAAACGTACAAAATCAGCAGGGGATCAAATACTTTTTTCCCTCACTGTAGTTAGTAAATAAATAGAAAGTAGCCTAGCCATTATTACAGAGTGAAAACAGGCCCAATGACCATGATTTATGACCCCCCAAAAAATATATACAGTGGGGGAAAAAAGTATTTAGTCAGCCACCAATTGTGCAAGTTCTCCCACTTAAAAAGATGAGAGAGGCCTGTAATTTTCATCATAGGTACATGTCAACTATGACAGACAAAATGAGAAGAAAAAAAATCCAGAAAATCACATTGTAGGATTTTTTATGAATGTATTTGCAAATTATGGTAGAAAATAAGTATTTGGTCAATAACAAAAGTTTCTCAATACTTTATTATATACCCTTTGTTGGCAATGACACAGGTCAAACGTTTTCTGTAAGTCTTCACAAGGTTTTCACACACTGTTGCTGGTATTTTGGCCCATTCCTCCATGCAGATCTCCTCTAGAGCAGTGATGTTTTGGGGCAGTCGCTGGGCAACACGGACTTTCAACTCCCTCCAAAGATTTTCTATGGGGTTGAGATCTGGAGACTGGCTAGGTGGTCTTGTATGTCTTCCATTATCAGTGGTCTTGTATGTCTTCCATTTCCTAATAATTGCTCCCACAGTTGATTTCTTCAAACCAAGCTGCTTATTTGGTCACCTACAAACAAGCAAGATTTCTGGCTCTCACAGACCTGTAACTTCTTCTTTAAGAGGCTCCTCTGTCCTCCACTCATTACCTGTATTAATGGCACCTGTTTGAACTTGTTATCAGTATAAAAGACACCTGTCCACAACCTCAAACAGTCACACTCCAAACTCCACTATGGCCAAGACCAAAGAGCTGTCAAAGGCTGGGAAGACTGAATCTGCAATAGGTAAGCAGCTTGGTTTGAAGAAATCAACTGTGGGAGCAATTATTAGGAAATGGAAGACATACAAGACCACTGATAATCTCCCTCGATCTGGGGCTCCACGCAAGATCTCACCCCATGGGGTCAAAATGATCACAAGAACGGTGAGCAAAAATCCCAGAACCACACGGGGGGACCTAGTGAATGACCTGCAGAGAGCTGGGACCAAAGTAACAAAGCCTACCATCAGTAAAACACTACGCCGCCAGGGACTCAAATCCTGCAGTGCCAGACGTGTCCCCCTGCTTAAGCCAGTACATGTCCAGGCCCGTCTGAAGTTTGCTAGAGTGCATTTGGATGATCCAGAAGAGGATTGGGAGAATGTCATATGGTCAGATGAAACCAAAATATAACTTTTTGGTAAAAACTCAACTCGTCGTGTTTGGAGGACAAAGAATGCTGAGATGCATCCAAAGAACACCAAACCTACTGTGAAGCATGGGGGTGGAAAAATCATGCTTGTTTTCTGCAAAGGGACCAGGACGACTGATCCGTGTAAAGGAAAGAATGAATGGGGCCATGTATCGTGAGATTTTGAGTGAAAACCTCCTTCCATCAGCAAGGGCATTGAAGATGAAACGTGGCTGGGTCTTTCAGCATGACAATGATCCCAAACACACCACCCGGGCAACGAAGGAGTGGCTTCGTAAGAAGCATTTCAAGGTCCTGGAGTGGCCTAGCCAGTCTCCAGATCTCAACCCCATAGAAAATCTTTGGAGGGAGTTGAAAGTCTGTGTTGCCCAGCGACAGCCCCAAAACATCACTGCTCTAGAGGAGATCTGCATGGAGGAATGGGCCAAAATAACAGCAACAGTGTGTGAAAACCTTGTGAAGACTTACAGAAAACGTTTGACCTGTGTCATTGCCAACAAAGGGTATATAACAAAGTATTGAGAAACTTTTGTTATTGACCAAATACTTATTTTCCACTATAATTGCATTAAAAATCCTACAATGTGATTTTCTGGAGAAAAAAAATCTCATTTTGTCTGTCATAGTTGACGTGTCCCTATGATGAAAATTACAGGCCTCTCATCTTTTTAAGTGGGAGAACTTGCACAATTGGTGGCTGACTAAATACTTTTTTTCCCCACTGTAAGTGGTGAGGGACTCCTGAGTCTTCTCAAGCTCAGTAACCTGAGCGCCCATGTCAGTTGCTGACATTTCCAAGTCTGTAACCCGTACTCCATGGGCTTTCACAACAAGTTCTGCAAAAGGTTCATTGAATTTACTTATTTAGTGCCGCTGCGACTACTTTCGTTACAGCTACTCCTGCTCGGACATTGTAGATAAATCAGCCTTGTGCCTGGTGTTCGCAATGCACTCTGTTTGGAGCTGATTGTCACCTTGAGAAACAGCTACTAGCTACATGGGTTCCTTCTTTTACTTCTCTTATATATAAATATTAGGCCAGTGTTAAAATGAATATTTAAATATTAGGCCAGTGTTCATATTTAAATATTAGGCCAGTGTTCATATTTAAATATTAGGCCAGTGTTCATATTTAAATATTAGGCCAGTGTTCATATTTAAATATTAGGCCAGTGTTACATTTACATGTACATTTACGTCATTTAGCAGACGCTCTTATCCAGAGTGACTTACAGGAGCAATTAGGGTTAAGTGCCTTGCTTAAGGGCACATCGACAGATGTTTCACCTAGTCGGCTCGGGGATTAGAACCAGCGACCTTTCGGTTACTGGCACAACGCTCTTACCCACTAAGCTACCTGCCGCCCCGTGTTAATATGAATATTTAAATATTATGCCATTGTTAATATGAATATTTAAATATTAGGCCATTGTTAATATGAATATTTACATATTAGGCCAGTATTCATATTTAAATATTAGGCCAGTGTTCATATGAATATTTAAATATTAGGCCAGTGTTAGTTTTTGTAGCATTTTAAGCAAAAAAAAGGGAGATAATACTGAGTGATATTTCATCCATCACTCGGAACCAGAAACTCGAGCTACAATCTGTATTATAACTAGAACAGTTGGTAACTCTACAGTCTGTATTATAACTAGAACAGTTGGTAACTCTACAGTCTGTATTATAACTAGAACAGTTGTTAACTCTACAGTCTGTATTATAACTAGAACAGTTGTTAACTCTACAGTCTGTATTATAACTAGAACAGTTGTTAACTCTACAGTCTGTATTATAACTAGAACAGTTGTTAACTCTACAGTCTGTATTATAACTAGAACAGTTGTTAACTCTACAGTCTGTATTATAACTAGAACAGTTGTTACTGTAGTCCCCTGTAGCTCAGTTGGTAGAGCATGGCGCTTGCAACGCCAGGGTTGTGGGTTCGTTTCCCACGGGGGCCAGTATGATGCTAAATGACTAAAATGTACTGTCTGTGTATCATACGAACAGTTGTTAAGGTCTTCATAGGACAGATATAACCCTGAGTATTACTGTTAGACCAGTGTAGTGTTGTACTAACCTACTGCTAACCCTAAAGGGTTAGGGTTTGACACTTATCGGTTCAACGATCACTCAGCTACGTGCTTGAAAATAATTCCGCTCAGTGACGTCATCAGTCATAACGCACAACGAAGCCTCTATGCAGCACGAGCCGGACCCATCAACACGTTCCGTCAATTTCAATTCAATCCCTTCTCAGAGCTCTTCAGATGCACAACTTTCTTAGAAGTATTTTTTCTTCTCGATGAAGTTTGTTTCAGGCGAAAGATGACGTACCTTGTTCTGGAAACTCTAACAGGGTTCTGGAACCTCTAGCAGCAGCAGTATGCAGGGTTCTGGAACCTCTAGCAGCAGCAGTATGCAGGGTTCTGGAACCTCTAGTAGGGTTCTGGAACCTCTAGCAGCAGCAGTATGCAGGGTTCTGGAACCTCTAGCAGGGTTCTGGAACCTCTAGCAGTATGCAGGGTTCCAACCGTGTCTGTGGAACATCTAGAGATGGTAGCCTCTATGAGTTACAGCCGAACAGACACTGTTGGATGTAGGGAAAAATAAATGTCAACTTTATAAATCAGACTTATAAAAGTTGTAGAAAGAGTTGGAAAAGTACTCCTCGCCCCATCGCCGCTTGCTCTGTCGGCCGTAGCTCCCGTTCCCAGGCTCACCCCACAGTTACAATATCCCGTTGGACCGGAGAGATGAGCAGCGACCGTACCTGGCTCAGGGCAGAGGGCTTGGCAGGGGTGAGGAGAGTCGGCTGCAGTCACGTTCCTGTTCCGCCCTGTACTAGCAGCTCTTCCATGGAGCCCCAGCCAAGACAGAGACAGGCATCAGTAGAGGGAGAGCAGGCTGGAGTTATCACACACATCAGCCCGTTGTTAGCTGGCCTGGGACTGACACTTCTCACAACACTAGCTAGCTACAGTAGCTAAACATTCTAGCTAGCTACCTAGCTAGTTAACTAACGAGCTACTTCTGCTTTCCGCGGCGGCCTCTGTCAGTCTTTCGGTCTTCACTCTCCCTCCCCGTCTCTCTCTCTGCAGGAAAAAGAGGGGTAGCGTTCTGCTCTCACAATATCTTGCTACATGTTTATTTATCTTCAAACTGTTGACAACTTGCATAAACCCGGAAGTTCCGCCTCCTTGGAGCCTGGTGTTTATGGCTCCCTGGCGATCCCTGCTGGCCAGATCAAAGTACTACTGTCTCCCTCCAGCAGGTGGCCCTTTTTTCGTTGTTTCGCCCACCAAGTAAGGAGTTTTTTAATGAAGGTCAATGTGTCGAAATGTATCTTCCTAGTAACAGGAGTAGCAGTATTATTATTGTATTGGTGCATTCCTTCATACATATACCTGTTGTTGGCTTCAAATAAAGTGTCATCAATCAATCGTCTTTTAGTTTAACTAGTGATTTATTCATGATATTGTGT
>CM062511.1:34701771-34704271 GCA_031479575.1 Coregonus ussuriensis | reverse complement strand
GTGGATGAGATGAGGTTACAAGATGGCAGCTGAGGCCACATCCCTGACAGTGGATGAGATGAGGTTACAAGATGGCAGCTGAGGCCACATCCCTGACAGTGGATGATAGGAGGTTACAAGATGGCAGCTGAGGCCACATCCCTGACAGTGGATGAGATGAGGTTACAAGATGGCAGCTGAGGCCACATCCCTGACAGTGGATGAGATGAGGTTACAAGATGGCAGCTGAGGCCACATCCCTGACAGTGGATGAGATGAGGTTACAAGATGGCAGCTGAGGCCACATCCCTGACAGTGGATGAGATGAGGTAACCCTACTTAAAGTTACTGATGTTGTAAAATTATGCTGCTGATACCTAGCCTACCTAATATGTTTTTGTTTTCTGTTTCCTTTACAGAATTGGATAGGCAATCACTGTATCCCAAACCCCAAAAGAACCAGCAATGTGTCGCGTCACCTCTCCTTCGTTTTGCAGGGAACACCTGAGACAAGTACAAGGGTATGTTCTTTCATAGTAAAAGATTTATACCTACAGTGCCTTCAGACAGTATTCACACCCCTTGACTTTTTCCACATTTTGTTGTGCTACAGCCTGAACTTAAAATTGATTAAATGTAGATGTTGTGTCACTGGTCTACACACAATACCCCATAAGTGGAATTATGTTTTAAGAATGTTTTACAAATTAATTAAAAATGAAAAGCCTTGAGTCAATAAGTATTCAACCCCTTTGTTATGGCAAGCCTAAATAAGTTCAGGGGTAAAAATGTGCTTAACAAGTTACATAATAATATACATGGACTCACTCTGTGTACAATAATAGAGTTTAACATGATTTTTGAATGACTACCTCATCTCTGTACCCCCACACATACTGTACAATTATCTGTAAGGTCTCTCAGTCGAGCAGTGAATTTCAAACACAGATTCAACCACAAAGACCAGGGAGGTTTTCCAATGAATCACAAAGAAGGGCACCCATTGGTAGAAAAAAGAAAAGCAGACGTTGAATATCCCTTTGTGCATGGTGAGGTTATTAATTACACTTGATGGTGTATCAATAGACCCAGTCACTACAAAGATACAGGCGTCCTTCCTAACTCAGTTGCCGGAGAGGAAGGAAACCGCTCAGATATTTCACCATGAGGCCAATGGTGACTTTAAAACAGTTACAGAGTTTAATGACTGTGATAGGAGAAAACTAAGGATGGATCAACAACATTGTAGTTACTCCACAATACTAACCTAAATGACAGCGTGAAAAGAAGGGAGCCTGTACAGAATAAAAATATTCCAAAACATGCATCCGGTTTGCAAGAGAGTACCACAGTATGAGTCATAATACCCATAAAACCTAGCGGTCGAACAGGGAAATGGTTCCAATAGTGTTTCCCATAAGGGGATTTTAGAAACGCTTAAAATAAGGGCTGTGTTTTGTGTAGGTTTACCTTGGCATGACGTTTTGATAACAGGACAAGGTGACTTTTATCAATATATTCGCCTGGTTATCATAAAGAACTACAAATACCATTGTGATCTGGACGAGACTGCCTAATCAAGCCAAAGGTAAGACTCTGGATTAACTATCTAATGTTAGTAATTAATACATTTGCTAAATGTCTTTACATTTACAATTCTGTCTACTGTCTTGTGCAATTTAAATTGACACAATACCTGTTTAGTAAAGGTTTCAGCTAGAGATGCAGGGGCTTGCAGGGATTTGTAGTCTTGCATGATGTTGACTTTGATGCTAATTAGCATTTTAGAATCTGAGAGTAAATAGAGCATAATATATTGTTAAAAGTCACCTTGTCTGAGAGAGATGTACATGGTTATCAAAACGTCACGCCAGGGTAAGCCTACACGAAACACAGCCCTTATTTTAAGTGATTCTAAAATTCCATATGGGACAAATGAATGGTGGAAAAACGATTGGAACCATTTCCTTGTTTGACTGCTAGGTTTTATGGGTATTTTGACACCTCCTCTGTGGGGCTCTATAAGGCACTAAAGTAAAACTGCAAAAAATGTGGCAAATAAATGAACGTTATGTGCTGAATACAAAGCGTTATGTTTGCAGAAATTTCAACACAACACATCACGGAGTACCACTCTTCATATTTTCAAGCATGGTGGTGGCTGCATCATGTTATGGGTATGGGTCACACTTTAGTGAAAACCCCTTTTAACTAACCCTAACCCAACACAGGATGTAATGTTCTCCAGCACACAACCCCAACACAGTAGACCAGGACAGGTATGTATGCTCAAGGTAAGTTTTATTTTAAATTCATGGGTTAACATGGATGTAATGTTCTCCAGCACACAGAAGACCAGGACAGGTAATGATGTGATGAGGGTTAGGGTAACCCTACAGGTAATGATGTGATGAGGGTTAGGGTAACCCTACAGGTAATGATGTGATGAGGGTTAGGGTAACCCTACAGGTAAGTAACATGGATTGGACCCATTTTCCCCACAGCAGACTGTACATTTTCC
>CM062511.1:34664271-34699271 GCA_031479575.1 Coregonus ussuriensis | reverse complement strand
GGTAGGTTACCCTCCCCTTTACTCCCTCAGGTAGGTTACCCTTTACTCCCTCAGGTAGGTTACCCTCCCCTTTACTCCCTCAGGTAGGTTACCCTCCCCTTTACTCCCTCAGGTAGGTTACCCTCCCCTTTACTCCCTCAGGTAGGTTACCCTCCCCTTTACTCCCTCAGGTAGGTTACCCTCCCCTTTACTCCCTCAGGTAGGTTATCCTCCCCTTTACTCCCTCAGGTAGGTTACCCTTTACTCCCTCAGGTAGGTTACCCTCCCCTTTACTCCCTCAGGTAGGTTACCCTCCCCTTTACTCCCTCAGGTAGGTTACCCTTTACCCCCTCAGGTAGGTTACCCTCCCCTTTACTCCCTCAGGTAGGTTACCCTCCCCTTTACTCCCTCAGGTAGGTTACCCTCCCCTTTACTCCCTCAGGTAGGTTACCCTTTACTCCCTCAGGTAGGTTACCCTCCCCTTTACTCCCTCAGGTAGGTTACCCTCCCCTTTACTCCCTCAGGTAGGTTACCCTCCCCTTTACTCCCTCAGGTAGGTTACCCTCCCCTTTACTCCCTCAGGTAGGTTACCCTCCCCTTTACTCCCTCAGGTAGGTTACCCTCCCCTTTACTCCCTCAGGTAGGTTACCCTTTACTCCCTCAGGTAGGTTACCCTTTACTCCCTCAGGTAGGTTACCCTCCCCTTTACTCCCTCAGGTAGGTTACCCTCCCCTTTACTCCCTCAGGTAGGTTACCCTTTACTCCCTCAGGTAGGTTACCCTCCCCTTTACTCCCTCAGGTAGGTTACCCTTTACTCCCTCAGGTAGGTTACCCTCCCCTTTACTCCCTCAGGTAGGTTACCCTCCCCTTTACTCCCTCAGGTAGGTTACCCTCCCCTTTACTCCCTCAGGTAGGTTACCCTCCCCTTTACTCCCTCAGGTAGGTTACCCTCCCCTTTACTCCCTCAGGTAGGTTACCCTTTACTCCCTCAGGTAGGTTACCCTCCCCTTTACTCCCTCAGGTAGGTTACCCTCCCCTTTACTCCCTCAGGTAGGTTACCCTCCCCTTTACTCCCTCAGGTAGGTTACCCTCCCCTTTACTCCCTCAGGTATGTTACCCTCCCCTTTACTCCCTCAGGTAGGTTACCCTTTACTCCCTCAGGTAGGTTACCCTCCCCTTTACTCCCTCAGGTAGGTTACCCTTTACTCCCTCAGGTAGGTTACCCTCCCCTTTACTCCCTCAGGTAGGTTACCCTCCCCTTTACTCCCTCAGGTAGGTTACCCTCCCCTTTACTCCCTCAGGTAGGTTACCCTCCCCTTTACTCCCTCAGGTAGGTTACCCTCCCCTTTACTCCCTCAGGTAGGTTACCCTCCCCTTTACTCCCTCAGGTAGGTTACCCTCCCCTTTACTCGCCAAGCGTCGGCTGGAGTGGTGTAAAGCTCGCCGCCATTGGACTCTGGAGCAGTGGAAATGCGTTCTCTGGAGTGATTACATTTACATTTACATTTTAGTCATTTAGCAGACGCTCTTATCCAGAGCGACTTACAGGAGCAATTAGGGTTAAGTGCCTTGCTCAAGGGCACATTAACGTCATTTAGCAGACGCTCTTAGCCAGAGCGACTCACAATGATGAATCAAGCTTCACCATCTGGCAGTCCGACGGACGAATCTGGGTTTGGCGGATGCCAAGAGAACACTACCTGCCCCAATGCATAGTGCCAACTGTAAAGTTTGGTGGATGAATAATGGTCTGGGGCTGTTTTTCATGGTTCGGGCTAGGCTCCTTAGTTCCAGTGAAGGGAAATCTTAATGCTACAGCATACAATGACATTCTAGACGATTCTGTGCGTCCAACTTTGTGGCAACAGTTTGGGGAAGGCCCTTTCCTGTTTCAGCATGACAATGCCCCTGTGCACAAAGTGAAGTCCATACAGAAATGGTTTGTCGAGATCGGTGTGGAAGAACTTGACTGGCCTGCACAGAGCCCTGACCTCAACCCCATTGAACACCTTTGGAATTATATGGAATGCTGACTGCGAGCCAGGCATAATCGCCCAACATCAGTGCCCGACCTCACTAATGCTCTTGTGGCTGAATGGAACCAAGTCCCTGCAGCAATGTTCCAACATCTAGTGGAAAGCCTTCCCAGAAGAGTGGAGGCTGTTATAGCAGCAAAGGGGGGACCAACTCCATATTAATGCCCATGATTTTGGAATGAGATGTTCGACGAGCAGGTGTCCACATACTTTGGGTCATGTAGTGGGTTATTCTAAGGGAAGGCACTACAATCTCACTCTGGTGCTGCACACAATATGGGACCCACCATTGGCCCTGCTGTACTCTGACAAACCCTCTAAAGGAGCACATGTTGATTTTGTCCAGACGCGATCAGGACACGCAGTTTGAAATATCAAAATGAATTCTGAACCAACTATATTAATTTAGGGACAGGTCGAAAAGCATTAGAAAAGCATTAAACATTCATGGCAATTTAGCTAGCTAGCTTGCTGTTGCTAGCTAATTTGTCCAGGGATATAAACATTGGGTTGTTATTTTACCTGAAATGCACAAGGTCCTCTACTCCGACAATTAAGCCACAGATAAAAGGGTAAACAGAGTTAGGTTCAGGTAATCTCTCCTCCTTCAGGCTTCTTCTTCTTCTTTGGACTTTATATTTCGGTTGGCAACCAACTTTAAGGTGCATTACCACCACCAACTGGACAGGAGTGTGGACCTCAGTTCATCTTTCAATCACCTACGTGGGTATATGCTCCTAAAAACCAATGAGGAGATGGGAGAGGCGGGACTTGCAGCGCGTCAAGCAACACAAATAGAACCAAGTTCTATTTTAGTACCTGGCTACGCAGACGCTCGTTGACGCGCGCGAGTAGTGTGGGTGCAATGATTGAATAACATGTATATGTACATTTATTTTGCAACGCTGCATGCAGGTTCGCTTGATCAGCCCCTTGTCCAATCCATCTTGTGACACCCCCCAAAATCTCCAATGGGTAACTGGTATAATATAATATAATAATATGTAATATGCCATTTAGCAGACGCTTTTATCCAAAGCGACTTACAGTCATGCGTGCATACATTTTTGTGTGTGGGTGGTCCCGGGGATCGAACCCACTACCTTGGCGTTACAAGCGCCATGCTCTACCAGCTGAGCTACAGAGGACAGGGTGCCCTTACCTCTGGTCCCGGTTTCCTCTGCACATACTGATCTAATGTCTCACGTGACGTCATCTCCTAGCTGGGGACAGTAGAATCCCCGCCTCAAAGCTGCTTCGGTTCGGCACTCAAGTGTCCAATTGAGGTGTGGTGTCTCTCCCACTAGTCTTTGGTGGCAGTGTTAGGCACCAGGATCTGCCACCTCCAGGTGTCCTCAATGGGTTAGGGTTAGGGTTACCTCCAGGTGTCCTCAATGGGTTAGGGTTAGGGTTACCTCCAGGTGTCCTCAATGTCTACATGTTTGACATTAGAGAAGCTTCCATTAAAGAAAACCCTCTAAGTTCTATTAGATAGATAGCTCTGAATCCACGATATGGCAGATGTTGAAAAGCCATAACATATAAGTTCTCAACAACAGGTTATGGTCAATAATATCAAAGGCTGCACTGAAATCTAACAGTACAACTCCAACAATCTTCTTATTATCAATTTCTTTCAACCAATCATCAGTCATTTGTGTCAGTGCAGTACATGTTGAGTGCCCTTCTCTATTAGCATGCTGAAAGTCTGTTGTTAATTTGTTTACAGAGAAGTAGCATTGTATTTGGTCAAACACAATTTTTCCCAACAGTTTGCTAAGAGCTGGCAGCAAGCTGATTGGTCTGCTGTTAGAACCAGTAAAAGCCGCTTTACCACTCTTGGGTAGAGGAATGACTTTGGCTTCCCTCCAGGCCTGAGGACAAAGACTTTCCTCTAGGCTCAGATTAAAGATATGACAGATAGGAGTGGCTATAGAGTCAGCTAACATCCTCAGTAGCTTTCCATCTAAGTTGTCAATGCCAGGAAGTTTGTCATTATTGATCGATAACAATAATTCTTCCACCTCTCCTACACTAACTGTACCAAATTCAAACTTACAATGCTTTTCTTTCATTATTAGTTTTTTATGCATGAGTATGGGGTGGCAGGTAGCCTAGTGGTTAAGAGCGTTGAATCCCCAAGTTGACTAGCTGAAAAATCTGTTGATGTACCCTTGAGCAAGGCACTTAACCCCAATTGCTCCTGTAAGACACTCTGGATAAGAGTGTCTGCTAAATGACTAAAATGTACGATGGTTCACTGTTTGTTAAGGCAGCGCTCCCAGTGGCCGGGGACTTTAATGCAGGGAAACTTAAATCCGTTTTACCTCATTTCTACCAGCATGTTAAATGTGCAACCAGAGGAAAAATAACTCTAGACCACCTTTACTCCACACACAGAGACGCATACAAAGCTCTCCCTCACCCTCCATTTGGCAAATCTGACCATAACTCTATCCTCCTGATTCCTGCTTATAAGTAAAAACTAAAGCAGGAAGCACCAGTGACTCGGTTAATAAAAAAGTGGTCAGATGACGCAGATGCTAAGCTACAGGACTGTTTTGCTAGCACAGACTGGAACATGTTCCGGGATTCTTCAGACAGCATTGAGGAGTACACCACATCAGTCACTGGCTTCATCAATAAGTGCAGCGATGACGTCGTCCCTACAGTGAACGTACGTACATACCCCAACCAGAAGCCATGGATTACAGGCAACAGCCACACTGAGCTAAAGGGTAGAGCTGCCGCTTTCAAGGAGCAGGACTCTAACCCGGACGCTTATAAGAAATCCCGCTATGCCCTCCAACGAACCATCAAACAGGCAAAGAGTCAATACAGGACTAAGATTGAATCGTACTACACCGGCTCTGACGCTCGTCGGATGTGGCAGGGCTTGAAAACTATTACAGACTACAAAGGGAAGCACAGCAGCGAGCTGCCCAGTGACACAAGCCTACCAGACGAGCTAAATCACTTCTATGCTCGCTTCGAAGCAAGCAACACTGAAGCATGCATGTGTTCTGGATGACTATGAGATCACGCTCTCCGTAGCCGATGTGAGTAAAACTTTTAACCAGGTCAACATTCACAAGGCCGCAGGGCCAGACGGATTACCAGGACGTGTACTCCGAGCATGCGATGACCAACTGGCAAGTGTCTTCACTGACATTTTCAACATGTCCCTGACTGAGTCTCTAATACCAACATGTTTCAAGCAGACCACCATAGGCCCTGTGCCCAAGGACACTAAGATAACCTGCCTAAATGACTACCGACCCGTGGCACTCATGTCTGTAGCCATGAAGTGCTTTGAAAGGCTGGTCATGGCTAACATCAACACCATTATCCCAGAAACCCTAGACCCACTCCAATTTGCATACCGCCCCAACAGATCCACAGATGATGTAATCTCTATTGCACTCCACACTGCCCTTTCCCACCTGGACAAGAGGAACACCTACGTGAGAATGCTATTCATTGACTACAGCTCAGCGTTCAACACCATAGTGCCCTCAAAGCTCATCACTAAGCTAAGGACCCTGGGACTAAACACCTCCCTCTGCAACTGGATCCTGGACTTCCTGACTGGCCGCCCCCAGGTGGTAAGGGTAGGTAACAACACATCTGCCACGCTGATCCTCAACACGGGGACCCCTCCTGTACTCCCTGTTCACCCATGACTGCATGGCCAGGCACGACTCCAACACCATCATTAAGTTTGCCAACGACACAACAGTGGTAGGCCTGATCACCGACAACGATGAGACAGCCTATAGGGAGGAGGTCAGAGACCTGGCTGTGTGGTGCCAGGATAACAACCTCTCCCTCAACGTGATCAAGACAAAGGAGATGATTGTGGACTACAGGGGGAAAAAAAGAGGACTGAGCACGCCCCCATTCTCATCGACGGGGCTGTAGTGGAACAGGTTGAGAGCTTCAAGTTCCTTGGTGTCCACATCACCAACAAACTATCATGGTCCAAACACACCAAGACAGTCGTGAAGAGGGCACGACAAAGCCTATTCCCCCTCAGGAGACTGAAAAGATTTGGCATGGGTCCTCAGATCCTCAAAATGTTCTACAGCTGCACCATCGATAGCATCCTGACTGGTTGCATCACCACCTGGTATGGCAACTGCTCGGCCTCCGATCGCAAGGCACTACAGAGGGTAGTGCGTACGGCCCAGTACATCACTGGGGCCAAGCTTCCTGCCATCCAGGACCTCTATACCAGGCGGTCAGAGGAAGGCCCTCAAAATTGTCAAAGACTCCAGCCACCCTAGTCATAGACTGTTCTCTCTGCTACCGCACGGCAAGCGGTACCGGAGCGCCAAGTCTAGGTCCAAAAGGCTTCTTAACAGCTTCTACCCCCAAGCCATAAGACTCCTGAACAGCTAATCATGGCTACCCGGACTATTTGCACTGCCCCCCCACCCCATCCTTTTACGCTGCTGCTACTCTGTTAATAATTTAGCTTAGTCACTTTAACTCTACCCACATGCACATACAGTACCTTGCTAAAGTATTCATCCCCCTTGGCGTTTTTCCTATTTTGTTGCATTACAACCTGTAATTTAAATGGATTTTTATTTGGATTTCATGTAATGGACATACACAAAATAGTCCAAATTGGTGAAGTGAAATTTAAAAAATAACTTGTTTCAAAAAATTCTACAAATTAAATAACGGAAAAGTGGTGCGTGCATATGTATTCACCCCCTTTGCTATGAAGCCCCTAAATAAGATCTGGTACAACCAATTACCTTCAGAAGTCACATAATTAGTTAAATAAAGTCCACCTGTGTGCAATCTAAGTGTCACATGATCTATCACATGATCTCTTTATATATACACCTTTTGGAACCCTTTTTTTAAGAGTGCAAGTCCCTGACGTCCACTTTTGATTGGTAGCCGTTAAAAGTCTCTCATCAGCTTCTACAGTATGTTTTCATTACTTCCATCCATTCATGTTATTATAGATGAAGACAGTCTGTGTACTGGTTATTGTAGTTGATATTGTCCCTGGAAGGAAGGAAGGCCTTTATTCCAACGCAGCACTAATTAACATAATAGAAGGCCTTTATTCCAACGCAGCACTAATTAACATAATAGAAGGCCTTTATTCCAACGCAGCACTAATTAACATAATAGAAGGCCTTTATTCCAACGCAGCACTAATTAACATAATAGAAGGCCTTTATTCCAACGCAGCACTAATTAACATAATAGAAGGCCTTTATTCCAACACAGCACTAATTAACATAATAGAAGGCCTTTATTCCAACGCAGCACTAATTAACATAATAGAAGGCCTTTATTCCAACGCAGCACTAATTAACATAATAGAAGGCCTTTATTCCAACGCAGCACTAATTAACATAATAGAAGGCCTTTATTCCAACGCAGCACTAATTAACATAATAGAAGGCCTTTATTCCAACGCAGCACGAATTAACATAATAGGAGGGCTTTATTCCAACGCAGCACTAATTAACATAATATAAGGCCTTTATTCCAACGCAGCACTAATTAACATAATATAAGGCCTTTATTCCAACGCAGCACTAATTAACATAATAGAAGGCCTTTATTCCAACGCAGCACTAATTAACATAATAGAATGCCTTTATTCCAACGCAGCACTAATTAACATAATAGAAGGCCTTTATTCCAACGCAGCACTAATTAACATAATAGAAGGCCTTTATTCCAACGCAGCACTAATTAACATAATAGAATGCCTTTATTCCAACGCAGCACTAATTAACATAATAGAAGGCCTTTATTCCAACGCAGCACTAATTAACATAATAGAAGGCCTTTATTCCAACGCAGCACTAATTAACACAATAGAAGGCCTTTATTCCAACGCAGCACTAATTAACACAATATAAGGCCTTTATTCCAACGCAGCACTAATTAACATAATAGAATGCCTTTATTCCAACGCAGCACTAATTAACATAATAGAAGGCCTTTATTCCAACGCAGCACTAATTAACATAATAGAAGGCCTTTATTCCAACGCAGCACTAATTAACATAATAGAATGCCTTTATTCCAACGCAGCACTAATTAACATAATAGAAGGCCTTTATTCCAACGCAGCACTAATTAACATAATAGAAGGCCTTTATTCCAACGCAGCACTAATTAACATAATAGAAGGCCTTTATTCCAACGCAGCACTAATTAACACAATAGAAGGCCTTTATTCCAACGCAGCACTAATTAACACAATAGAAGGCCTTTATTCCAACGCAGCACTAATTAACACAATAGAAGGCCTTTATTCCAACGCAGCTAATTGACTGTTAGTAATTAACATTAATATTCTATTTAACTGATAGCATGACTGATATACCCAGTGTACAAAACATTAAGAACACTTTCTCTTTCCATGACAGACTGACCAGGTGAAATCTATGATCCCATATTGATGTCACTTGTTAAATCCACTTCAGTGTAGGTGAATGGGAGGAGACGGGTTCAAGAATGATTTTTAAGGCTTGAGAACGGATGGTGTACATGTGCCATTCAGAGGGTGAATGGGCAAGACTAACCCTAACCCTAACCCATTCAGAGGGTGAATGGGCAAGACTAACCCTAACCCTAACCCTAACCCATTCACACCTGTTAATTGTATATATATATTATAATATATATAATAATATATATATATATATATATATACATATATATATAGGATTTTTAAGCCTTGAGACATGGATTGTGTATGTGTGCCATTCAGAGGGTGAATGGGCAAGACAAAAGATTTAAGTGCCTTTGAATGGGGTATGGTAGTAGGTGACAAGAACTGCAACGCTGCTGGGTTTTTCATGCTCAACAATTTCCTGTGTGTATCAAGAATGGTCCACCACCCAAAGGACATCCAGACAACTTTTTAAAATATATATATTTTTTATTTATTAAGAGAACAAATATATTTTCTTTTTACAGCTTTTTTGCTGCAAATACATACATTTGACTTATCACATTTGACATACATGGTACTTTTATATACAGCAATCACATAACAATAATACATTACCAAACATAAGCTCTTTAATCCCACCCCTCAGCCACTCTCAGCCCATCCCATCTATCACCATACACCACCCCTCAGCCACTCTCAGCCCATCCCATCTATCACCACACACCACCCCTTAGCCCCTCTCAGCCCATCCCACCTATCACCATACACCACCCCTCAGCCACTCTCAGCCCATCCCACCTATCACCATACACCACCCCTCAGCCACTCCCACCTATCACCATACACCACCCCTCAGCCACTCTCAGCCCATCCCACCTATCACCATACACCACCCCTCAGCCACTCTCAGCCCATCCCACCTATCACCATACACCACCCCTCAGCCACTCTCAGCCCATCCCACCTATCGCCATACACCACCCCTCAGCCACTCTCAGCCCATCCCATCTATCACCATACACCACCCCTCAGCCACTCTCAGCCCATCCCATCTATCACCATACACCACCCCTCAGCCACTCTCAGCCCATCCCACCTATCACCATACACCACCCTCGTTTGGTTTCCATGTCCCATATATTTTTCAATGGTGCTGTGATGTTTTACATACATTTTTAACCTTTCTAAATCGCATAGTATCCACAGATTATGAGCTAAAGATGAAAACCTTTCCTACAAGTATTATGTTATTTATTGACTGACTATGGCTTTCCAAATCGCCCCCAACACTGCTATTTGAGTTTGAGTTTGAGTTTATTTTTACAGGGACAGTGCACATTAATCAACGTTTCATTAAAAGTGCCGGTTTTAGCCAGCCTTCAACCGCAGTCCCTGGGCAGGTTATTAAAAACAATTACAATATAGACAATAACAACATAGAACAAGACATAGCATACAGACATAGCAACATAGGACAAACAAGACGTAGCATACAGACAGAGCAACATAGAACAAAAAGCAGCAAGACAAAATTCATAAAAGCAACAAAGTGTTTCCACACCTCACAAGTTACAGACAACAGACATGGAAAGCGGCAACACACAGCTAGGGACCATGTTCACAAATCTGATTGACCTTTAGCCATGTCTTCAAGCATTTTGTGAAAGTGTGATATGTGGTGCAGTTATGTGTGTCTGATGGCACTGTATTCCAGACATGGGAAGCTCTCACAGAAAAAGCAGATTTACTAAAGGTGCTTTTCCTTAGGGGAACTACACAGTCACCTCTCATGGTGCTTTTCCTTAGGGGAACTACACAGTCACCTCTCATGGTGCTTTTCCTTAGGGGAACTACACAGCCACCTCTCATGGTGCTTTTCCTTAAGGGAACTACACAGTCACCTCTCATGGTGCTTTTCCTTAGGGGAACTACACAGTCACCTCTCATGGTGCTTTTCCTTAGGGGAACTACACAGTCACCTCTCATGGTGCTTTTCCTTAGGGGAACTACACAGTCACCTCTCATGGTGCTTTTCCTTAGGGGAACTACACAGTCACCTCTCATGGTGCTTTTCCTTAGGGGAACTACACAGTCACCTCTCATGGTGCTTTTCCTTAGGGGAACTACACAGTCACCTCTCATGGTGCTTTTCCTTAGGGGAACTACACAGTCACCTCTCATGGTGCTTTTCCTTAAGGGAACTACACAGTCACCTCTCATGGTGCTTTTCCTTAGGGGAACTACACAGTCACCTCTCATGGTGCTTTTCCTGAAGGGAACTACACAGTCACCTCTCATGGTGCTTTTCCTTAGGGGAACTACACAGTCACCTCTCATGGTGCTTTTCCTGAAGGGAACTACACAGTCACCTCTCATGGTGCTTTTCCTGAAGGGAACTACACAGTCACCTCTCATGGTGCTTTTCCTTAGGGGAACTACACAGTCACCTCTCATGGCAGACCTTGTGGATCTGCTGCCATATGTTTGGGTTTTCTGTTTAACAAAAATACTGAGTGGAGGGGGAGCCAAGCCATTTAGGATCTTGAATACAAGACATGCATCGGTGTATTGCACAAGATTTTCCCAACTCAGGAGCTCATGCTTTCTAAGGATGTGACAGTGATGATGGCTATTGGGCTTCCTATCAAGCACTTTGAGAGCCTGTTTGTAGACAGACTGAATAGGTCTTACTGTTGTACAGCAAGCTTGGGCCCAACTAGTCAAGCAGTATGTTAAGTGGGGGAGTATCATAGATTTGAAGTACAGTTTTGCTACCTCTGTAGTCAAACAATTTCGTATAAATCGGAAATTAGCTAGGTTGAATTTGGTTATTTGAATTACCTTTTTCACATGCTTTTTAAAAGAGAGGTTGGAATCAAGTATGATGCCAAGGTACTTAAAATCAGATACCCCCTGGAGCTTCTCCCCTGACACATAGACTTCTGGCTCAGTAGCATCTGTTGCCCCCTTTGTGAAGAACATGCAAACAGTTTTTTTCACATTGAGATGCAAACACGAGTCACTGAGCCACTTTGTAACCTGGACCATTACAGTAGTGAGTTCTTGTGCAGCTTGTTGTTTGCTCTTTGCATGCACATATATCACTGTATCATCTGCATACATTTGAACTTCAGACCCAGTACAGACAGAAGGCAGATCATTAATGTACAGGCTGAACAGGAGGGGCCCCAGTATTGACCCTTGGGGCACACCCACATCATAGCTAAGAGTGGGCGACAGATCATTGCTCACTCTGACACACTGAGTTCTGCCTTCAAGGTATGATTTCATCCATCTCAAGGCATCGGGGGAAAAGTTGAACTTGGACAATTTTGTGATGAGAATCTCATGGTTAACAGTATCAAAAGCCTTCCTTAGGTCCAGAAACACAGCCCCAACAACGCCCCCTTTGTCCATCTTGGACTTCACATTTTCCAGAAAAAAGCAGTTGGCCATTTCTGTGGAGTGTTTCGCTCTGAAGCCAAACTGCATGGAATGTAATGTGAAGGGGCTGTTGTTGAGGTGGGCAATCAGTTGTTCTGCTACACACTTTTCAACAACCTTTGACACCACAGGTAGTATACTAATGGGCCTGTAGTTACTCACGTCAGCAGGGTCGCCTGATTTAAAGATGGCCGTTATTATGGCCGACTTCCATACCCTTGGAAACACCCCGAGACCAATAGATGTGTTGGTGACCTTAGTAATGGGGCCAATGAGTGACTCTTTGTAGTTTTTAAGAAAGGTAGAGTCCATCCCAAACACATCTTTGGCTTTAGAGTTCTTTAGTGAGCTAATCACCTTGTCTACCTTTGACTCAGAAACCTCCCTTATGATGAAGACAGGTTGAGCATCATTTACTAGCACTGAGCCCAAGAAACCAGTGGAGGGGTTCTGTGTCAGTACCCTGACAGAGTCAATAAAGTAGGAATTGAAGGCTATTGCTATTTCGACTGCATCCTGTGTTAGATTGTTATTCACCATGATTTCTAGTCTTTTTGCAGTGTTACTATGGTCTTTCCCTGTTAACTTTTTTAGATTCTCCCAGATCAGTTTAGAATTTCCCTTTGCTTCACCAATTATGTTAATAAAAAAGTTTTCCTTGGCCTGTCTGATTTCTTTCATCACCTTATTTCTCAACATGGTAAACCTACGTCTGTCATGCTCTAATTTGGATCTTAGGGCTATTTTTAGATAATAATCTCGTTCTTTCATCAATTTCCAGATTTCTCCATTTAGCCAGGTTTGGATTTGATTTTCTTTAGGAAACCATTTAATGTAGTCTGGATTGTGGACAGAAAAACTTGACTATCAGCTTCCACGTCTGCATAGGACAAGAGATCATTCCAGTTAATTCCCTTAATTGCATTTTCAAAATAGCTTAATTCACTCTTAGGTATTCTTAGTTGATCAGGCTTTCTAACAGTAGAGAGGTTAAACCTGCTCTTAGCTTTGTGGCTATAAGTGTCAGATTATGATCAGATAGCCCAGTAACCATATTGAATGATTTAGTCACTCTCTCTGGTTTATTACTGAACACCAAATCAATCTGTGTTTTAGAGCAACAAGTCACCCTGGTTGGCCCTTTAACTAGCTGTGTAAGGTCAAAGGTATTAGTGATCCGTTTGAGGGTTTTCCTACAACACTTGTCTTCATAATTAATGTTAAAATCTCCCATTAAGATGACCTCTTTCCCAAAATCACATTCCCTAAGCATGCTATTAAACTGATCAAAAAACACACTTTTGGTGGAAGGTGGCCTATACATTCCAATGAGGGTAAAAGACATTTGGGGAGACAGTGTAATGTTCAGGCCAATACATTCTAGTTCATTATCACATGACCACTCAATTTGTTTACATCGGATATGTTCTTTAATATAAATCATCACACCCCCCCCCTCTTCCTTCAGTCCCGTCTCTCCTGAAAACATTGTAGCCAGGCACAATCAAAGCAGCAGATGGAGAGTTTCTATGGAGCCATGTCTCTGAGAGGCAGAGAAAGTCAAGGTTGGAGTCTGTGAGTAGATGTTGAATTTGATCACTTTTTGGAATGACACTACGAATGTTCAGGTGCCCCCCTAGTAGTCCCTTGGGTTTAGCTCGTGGGTCCCAGATGACTCGAGAGTGATTGACACATTGAAAAAAGTTAAATTTTCTGTGTTTTCTGACGGCTGGGTTTAGGCCGTTTTGTTTCGTTTTGATTAGGGGCAGCTCGGTAGCGCAATTAACAATCCCTCCCGCCTGCACTGGATGCGGGGAACTAATTAAAACAGCTTGCATACCAGAAGCAGAGTCAGGGATCGCATATAGCGACTTTGGTATGTTTGAAGAGTCAAAATCCATCCTGGAGCCGGGTGAGTCGAGAGAAACCACAGGACCATAGCACTCACCCACCTCCACAGCGGCGACGATCAGTGGACGAGGCCATCCACCGCCCTCCACTCCGGTGCGTATCGCTGGCTCGGTGATGTTGGGCCCAGGATTGAGTTGCACATCCCCGGAGAGCAGGAGGGTAGTGAACAGGTAGTTTAACAGTTTCCGATAAATGTTGGACTTGTGTTTGTTGCGCCTAAGCGGTTCAGTAGAATAAGGAGCGAGGTAGACTTGGCCATTATTCAGAACATTATGGTATGCTGTGTACTGTCCGCTCCCATGGAACGGTGAACCAATGTGTTTGTGTTTGGTGTTAATATTCTCCGGTAGTAGACTGATTGTGTCATCCCAGCAAGGACGCACTGAGATTATCAGTAGAGCAGCTACATAACTGACAATCATGGCAGAGTACTGGAGATAAAACACATAATTGCGCTTTAACTCTTTGCATGAGTTACTTAGCTGGGGTCGGGGTACACCTGATGGTTTAGATAAAATTACAGCATTCGAATGAGAAGCGGAACCTGCTGCACCACCCTGTCTTCCGTCCGCCACCTGCCGCACCACCCTGTCTTCCGTCCGCCCTGCCGCACCACCCTGTCTTCCGGCCGCACCACCCTGTCTTCCGGCCGCACCACCCTGTCTTCCTGCCACACCACCCTGTCTTCCTGCCACACCACCCTGTCTTCCGTCCGCCACCTGCCGCACCACCCTGTCTTCCTGCCGCCCTGCCGCACCACCCTGTCTTCCTGCCGCACCACCCTGTCTTCCTGCCGCACCACCCTGTCTTCCGTCCGCCACCTGCCGCACCACCCTGTCTTCCGGCCGCCACCTGCCGCACCACCCTGTCTTCCGGCCGCCACCTGCCGCACCACCCTGTCTTCCGGCCGCCACCTGCCACACCACCCTGTCTTCCGGCCGCCACCTGCCGCACCACCCTGTCTTCCGTCTGCCACCTGCCGCACCACCCTGTCTTCCGGCCGCCACCTGCCGCACCACCCTGTCTTCCGGCCGCCACCTGCCACACCACCCTGTCTTCCGGCCGCCACCTGCCGCACCACCCTGTCTTCCGTCCGCCACCTGCAACACCACCCTGTCTTCCGTCCGCACCACCCTGTCTTCCGGCCGCCACCTGCCGCACCACCCTGTCTTCCGGCCGCCACCTGCCACACCATCCTGTCTTCCGGCCGCACCACCCTGTCTTCCGTCCTCCACCTGCCGCACCACCCTGTCTTCCTGCCGCACCACCCTGTCTTCCGTCCGCCACCTGCCACACCACCCTGTCTTCCGTCCGCCACCTGC
Source organism: Coregonus ussuriensis (assembly GCA_031479575.1). Lineage (NCBI taxonomy): Eukaryota > Metazoa > Chordata > Actinopteri > Salmoniformes > Salmonidae > Coregonus > Coregonus ussuriensis. The sequence goes on along the minus strand of CM062511.1, from coordinate 34,684,140 downwards.
CGCACCACCCTGTCTTCCGGCCGCCACCTGCCGCACCACCCTGTCTTCCGTCCGCCACCTGCCGCACCACCCTGTCTTCCGTCCGCCACCTGCCACACCACCCTGTCTTCCGGCCGCCACCTGCCGCACCACCCTGTCTTCCGGCCGCCACCTGCCGCACCACCCTGTCTTCTGGCCGCACCACCCTGTCTTCCGGCCGCACCACCCTGTCTTCCGTCCGCCACCTGCCACACCACCCTGTCTTCCGTCCGCCACCTGCCGCACCACCCTGTCTTCCGGCCGCCCTGCCGCACCACCCTGTCTTCCACCTGCCGCACCACCCTGTCTTCCGGCCGCACCACCCTGTCTTCCGGCCGCACCACCCTGTCTTCCGGCCGCCACCTGCCGCACCACCCTGTCTTCCGTCCGCCACCTGCCGCACCACCCTGTCTTCCGGCCGCCACCTGCCGCACCACCCTGTCTTCCGGCCGCCACCTGCCACACCACCCTGTCTTCCGTCCGCCACCTGCCGCACCACCCTGCCTTCCGGCCGCCACCTGCCGCACCACCCTGTCTTCCGGCCGCCACCTGCCGCACCACCCTGTCTTCCGGCCGCCACCTGCCGCACCACCCTGTCTTCCGTCCGCACCACCCTGTCTTCCGTCCGCCACCTGCCGCACCACCCTGTCTTCCTGCCGCACCACCCTGTCTTCCGTCCGCCACCTGCCGCACCACCCTGTCTTCCGTCCGCCACCTGCCGCACCACCCTGTCTTCCGTCCGCCACCTGCCACACCACCCTGTCTTCCGTCCGCCACCTGCCGCACCACCCTGTCTTCCGTCCGCCACCTGCCGCACCACCCTGTCTTCCGGCCGCCACCTGCCGCACCACCCTGTCTTCCGTCCGCCACCTGCCGCACCACCCTGTCTTCCGGCCACACCACCCTGTCTTCCGTCCGCCACCTGCCGCACCACCCTGTCTTCCGGCCGCCACCTGCCGCACCACCCTGTCTTCCGGCCGCCACCTGCCGCACCACCCTGTCTTCCGTCCGCCACCTGCCGCACCACCCTGTCTTCCGGCCGCACCACCCTGTCTTCCGTCCGCCCTGCCGCACCACCCTGTCTTCCGTCCGCCCTGCCACACCACCCTGTCTTCCGTCCGCCACCTGCCGCACCACCCTGTCTTCCGTCCGCCCTGCCACACCATCCTGTCTTCCGTCCACCACCTGCCGCACCACCCTGTCTTCCGGCCGCCACCTGCCACACCATCCTGTCTTCCGTCCGCCACCTGCCGCACCACCCTGTCTTCCGTCCGCCATTGTGGTCTGTGTAGGGCACTATCACAGTATTTGTAAGGTTCATTTTAAGTGAATGTTGTGATTTTTTTAACCGTTCCTGAACCTGTGAACAGAAACAAGCTACATAGGGGCAATAACAGAATAAATTATCTAGTGATTCTGTCTCTTCACAGCAAAATCTACAGAGCTGAGATTGTTGCCCCATATATATAGCATTCTGTTGCTGGCAAGAAGTTTGTATAATAATTTTTGCGATCAGTTGGTTGCAACTTTGGATTGAGCAGATGTTCCCATATATTTTCGATAGCTGCATGTGACAACTCCACCATTTCTATTCATAATATATATATATATATATATTTTTTATCTAAACATTTTTTCCATAGAGAACGTTTCTTTATCAATAAGTATATTTGAGTTTAACTATAATATTTGTTGTATCTTTTCTGGAGGATAAAATTGAAATTGTAACCAGCTTTGCATGGCTTGTTTAAGAAAGGGTGATACTTTAAACAAAGTTTCATTTTCAATTAGTCGGAAATGAGAAGTTGTTCTGTATGAAGGCAAAAAGGCAATTTTTGATCAAAGGATGAACCTTTCTTAATAATCTACTGGAGAACCATTTTGGGTTTAAGTATAATTTATGTATGAGTGAAGCTTTTAGTGTTTAATGCTTTAATACAGTTGAAGTCGGAAGTTTACATACACCTTAGCCAAATACATTTACTCAGTTTTTCACAATTCCTGACATTTAATCCTAGTAAAAATTCCCTGTCTTAGGTCAGTTAGGATCACCACTTTATTTTAAGAATGTGAAATGTCAGAATAATAGTAGAGAGAATGATTTATTTCAGCTTTTATTTCTTTCATCACATTCCCAGTGGGTCAGAAGTTTACATACACTCAATTAGTATTTAGTAGCATTGCCTTTAAATTGTTTATCTTGGGTCAAACGTTTCAGGTAGCCTTCCACAAGCTCCAACAATAAGTTGGGTGAATTTTGGCCCATTCCTCCTGACAGAGCTGGTGTAACTGAGTCAGGTTTGTAGGCCTCCTTGCTCGCACACACTTTTTCAGTTCTGCCCACTAATATTCTATAGGATTGAGGTCAGGGCTTTGTGATGGCCACTCCAATACCTTGACTTTGTTGTCCTTAAGCCATTTTGCCACAACTTTGGAAGTATGCTTGGGGTCATTGTCCATTTGGAAGACCCATTTGCGACCAAGCTTTAACTTCCTGACTGATGTCTTGAGATGTTGCTTCAATATAGCCACATAATTTTCCTTCCTCATGATGCCATCTATTTTGTGAAGTGCACCAAAGCACCCCCACAGCATGATGCTGCCACCCCTGTGCTTCACGGTTGGGATGGTGTTCTTCGGCTTGCAAGCCCCCCTTTTTCCTCCAAACATAACGATGGTCATTATGGCCAAACAGTTCTATTTTTGTTTCATCAGACCAGAGGACATTTCTCCAAAAAGTACAATCTTTGTCCCCATGTGCAGTTGTAAACCGTAGTCTGGCTTTTTTATGGTGGTTTTGGAGCAGTGGCTTCTTCCTTGCTGAGCGGCCTTTCAGGTTATGTCGATATAGGACTTGTTTTACTGTGGATATAGATATTTCTGTACCTGTTTCCTCCAGCATCTTCACAAGGTCCTTTGCTGTTGTTCTGGGATTGATTTGATTTGCTCCCAATGATGAACCAGACTTGTGGAGGTCTACAATTTGTTTTCTGAGGTCTTGGCTGATTTCTTTTGATTTTCCCATGATGTCAAGCAAAGAGGCACTGAGTTTGAAGGTAGGCCTTGAAATACATCCACAGGTACACCTCCAATTGACTCAAATTATGTCAATTAACCTATCAGAAGCTTCTAAAGCCATGACATCATTTTCTGGAATTTTCCAAGCTGTTTAAAGGCACAGTCAACTTAGTGTATGTAAACTTCTGACCCACTGGAATTGTGATACAGTGAAATAATCTGTCTGTAAACAATTGTTGGAAAAATTACTTGTGTCATTCACAAAGTAGATGTCCTAAACGACTTGCCAAAACTATAGTTTGCTAATAGTGGTTGAAAAACAAGTTTTAATGACTCCAACCTAAGTATATGTAAACTTCCGACTTCAACTGTATGTGCTTAGCATTTCGCCAAGTGTAAGAGGCCTTCAGTTTTTTAAATGGATCTTTATATTTACCACCTGGGTCCTGTTTCAGTAGTAAATAAATCAGGCATTCTTGTTGAGTATCTGAAAGTCTACCATTTCATAGGAGTAATTAAAACAAGCTAATAATGGCTCAAAACAGGTCTGATATAATAACATAATATGATATACCTCTACTGGTTTACCATCAAGCCCTGGTGTTTTTCCAGACAAAGCATTTAATTGGTTCAAGAAGTTCCTCCTCTGTAAGTTGGCCTTCACACAGGTTTTTCTGTACATTTGTTAAAATGTACATTATTATTATTATTAGGAAATAAATCCTTACAGTTAACATCATTCAGTGGAGATGGAGGAGACTGAAAAGAAAACATGCTTAAAATATTTTGCTTCCCCTTTCAAAATATAATTTGTTGAATCATGGATGACTCCGTCATTTATAACGAGTTTCTGTAAATTGTTTTTGGTAGCATTTCTATGTTGAAGACTCAAGAAACACTGCATTTATCTTTCACAATTTTCCATCCAATTCGCTTTATTTTGGTAATAAATTAGACTTCTTGAATAAGTTCCTCCAATTCCTTTTGTTTTCCCTCTAACCTATTATGTGCCTCTATAGTCCAGTTTCCATGACGATCTACCTGCTCTGATATTTCCTCTATTTCCTTTATTAGTCTGATCTCTTTTGTTTTAATAATGAGTATCGTGTTAATAATGACCCTAAACTGCTTTAAGTAGAATGTTGCTACTATGGTGGACCACCAGAACCCAGCTACAGCTAACATACAGGACCACAGCAGAACCCTCTAGAACTCTACAGGACCACCAGACCTCAGCTAACATACATACTTAGAATCCTACAGAACTCTACAGGACTCACCCGGACTTTATAGAACCATACAAAAATCTACAGAATTCCACAGAATCTTAAATAATTCTACAGGACTCTACAGAACTCTACAAGACCCGACAGAACCCCACAGAACCCTCTAGAATCCTACATAACTATAGAAGCCTACATAACACTACACGACCCTCTAGAACCCTACATAACTCTATAGAACCCCACAGAACCCTCTAGAACCCGACATAACACTACAGAACCCCATATAACCCTCTAGAATCATACATAACTATAGAAGCCTACATAACACTACACGACCCTCTAGAACCCTACATAACTCTATAGAACCCCACAGAACCCTCTAGAACCCGACATAACCCTCTAGAATCATACATAACTATAGAAGCCTACATAACACTACACGACCCTCTAGAACCCTACATAACTCTATAGAACCCCACAGAACCCTCTAGAACCCGACATAACCCTCTAGAATCATACATAACTATAGAAGCCTACATAACACTACACGACCCTCTAGAACCCTACATAACTCTATAGAACCCCACAGAACCCTCTAGAACCCGACATAACCCTCTAGAATCATACATAACTATAGAAGCCTACATAACACTACACGACCCTCTAGAACCCTACATAACTCTATAGAACCCCACAGAACCCTCTAGAACCCGACATAACCCTCTAGAATCATACATAACTATAGAAGCCTACATAACACTACACGACCCTCTAGAACCCTACATAACTCTATAGAACCCCACAGAACCCTCTAGAACCCGACATAACCCTCTAGAATCATACATAACTATAGAAGCCTACATAACACTACACGACCCTCTAGAACCCTACATAACTCTATAGAACCCCACAGAACCCTCTAGAACCCGACATAACCCTCTAGAATCATACATAACTATAGAAGCCTACATAACACTACACGACCCTCTAGAACCCTACATAACTCTATAGAACCCCACAGAACCCTCTAGAACCCGACATAACCCTCTAGAATCATACATAACTATAGAAGCCTACATAACACTACACGACCCTCTAGAACCCTACATAACTCTATAGAACCCCACAGGATCCTACAGAATCCTAACCTTCAGCTAGAACTCTGACCTAGAAGGTAATCTTTGGGTTCATCTGTAAAGCTTATTTTCCTACTGATTATAGGTGTGGACAACTCTCCACGCACACACAAGTGTCTAGATGAAGTGGAGGTGTTTGTCTGGTGCAATGCCGTAGTTGTCCTTGTTGTCTTCAAACACAGCAGTGAGTCCCTCCAGGTAGAGAGAATGGAGACAGTCTATATCATCCTTAGTGGGAGAGGGGGTCTGGACCACTGGAATAGGCCTACCCACTGGAGAGAGAGAGAGAGATGAGAGAGAGATGTGAGAAAGAGATGAACGAGAGATGAGAGGTGAGAGTGTGTGTCGTACCAACAGTGTGTATGGGCTGTCTGTAGGGCAGCAGGTTGTGTGTCGTACCAACAGTGTGTATGGGCTGTCTGTAGGGCAGCAGGTTGTGTGTCGTACCAACAGTGTGTATGGGCTGTCTGTAGGGCAGCAGGTTGTGTGTCGTACCAACAGTGTGTATGGGCTGTCTGTAGGGCAGCAGGTTGTGTGTCGTACCAACAGTGTGTATGGGCTGTCTGTAGGGCAGCAGGTTGTGTCGTACCAACAGTGTGTATGGGCTGTCTGTAGGGCAGCAGGTTGTGTGTCGTACCAACAGTGTGTATGGGCTGTCTGTAGGGCAGCAGGTTGTGTGTCGTACCAACAGTGTGTATGGGCTGTCTGTAGGGCAGCAGGTTGTGTGTCGTACCAACAGTGTGTATGGGCTGTCTGTAGGGCAGTAGACCGAAGCTGTATTGGAACACTCCTCGTCCGGTGAACATCGGCAGCGCCACTCCCATGAGCCTTTGCAAGTGGTCCTGGAGCCAGCGGAGCGGCGAGCCGGCAGGGTTGGTCATCTGATCAAACAGCTCGTTTTCCCCGAAGGAGAACACAGGGACTAACTGAGCCCTATAGGACATTAATTATATACATTATACTGTATATTACTCTAACGGGCAGGGTTGGTCATCTGATCAAACAAGGAGAACACAGGGACTAACTGGGCCCTATAGGACATTATATACAGTGCCGTGAAAAAGTATTTGCCCCCTTTCAAATTTTCTCAACTTTAACTTTATTATTTTGTTTTCTTTGTATTTTCTTTGTATTTGTTTTTGTAAAAACATAAATGTATTTTTTTGCCCTTTTTTCATGGTATCAAATTGATAGTAGTTACAGTCTTGTCCCGTCGCTGCAACTCCTGTACGGACTCGGGAGAGGTCGTGGGCCGTGCGTCCTCCGAAACACAACCCAGCTGAGCCGCACTGCTTCTTGACACAGTGCCCGTTTAACCCGGAAGCCAGCCGCACCAATGTGCCAGAGGAAACACTGTACACCTGGAGACCGAGTCAGCGTGCACTGCGCCCGGCCAACCACAGGAGTCGCTAGTGCGCTATGGGACAAGATCCTCCCCTACCCCGGACGGCCAAACCCTCCCCTACCCCGGACGGCTAAACCCTCCCCTACCCCAGACGGCCAAACCCTCCCCTACCCCGGACAGCCAAATCCTCCCCTACCCTGCCGGCCAAATCCTCCCCTACCCTGCCGGCCAAATCCTTCCCTACCCTGGACGGCCAAATCCTCCCCTACCCTGCCGGCCAAATCCAAACCATCAAGCATTTGGTTGCAGTCATTGCAGCTAAAGGTGGCACAACCAGTTACTGAGTGTAAGGGGGCAATTACTTTTTCACACAGGGGAATTGGGTGTTGCATAACTTTATTAATTAAATAAATAAAAGAAGTATACTTTTTTAAAGTATTTGTAAACCTTTATCTAATATTAGGTTTTGGTTGAAAATCTGATAACATTCAGCATAAAAAATATGCAAAAATAGAGAAAATCAGAAAGGGGGCAAATACTTGTTCAAGGCACTGTATACCTGGCTTTATCTGACTCATTATATACCTGGCTTTATCAGACTCATATACCTGGCTTTATCAGACTCATTATATACCTGGCTTTATCAGACTCATTATATACCTGGCTTTATCAGACTCATTATATACCTGGCTTTATCAGACTCATTATATACCTGGCTTTATCAGACTCATTATATACCTGGCTTTATCAGACTCATTATATACCTGGCTTTATCAGACTCATTATATACCTGGCTTTATCAGACTCATTATATACCTGGCTTTATCAGACTCATTATATACCTGGCTTTATCAGACTCATTATATACCTGGCTTTATCAGACTCATTATATACCTGGCTTTATCAGACTCATTATATACCTGGCTTTATCTGACTCATTATATACCTGGCTTTATCTGATTCATTATATACCTGGCTTTATCAGACACATTATATACCAGGCTTTATCAGACACATTATATACCAGGCTTTATCAGACTCATTATATACCTGGCTTTATATACACTGATCATGCATACATAAACATTCCACACAGATATAGAATAACATATTAAAGTGGTTCAACTGGTTTACATAAACACTGGGGCCAGCTGGGCATTAACATTACACTGGGACCAGCTGGGCATTAACATTACCTTGTGACCAGCTGGGCATTAACATTACCTTGGGACCAGCTGGGCATTAACATCACCTTGGGACCAGCTGGGCATTAACATTACCTTGGGACCAGCTGGTCATTAACATTACCTTGGGACCAGCTGGGCATTAACATCACCCTGGGACCAGCTGGGCATTAACATTACCTTGGGACCAGCTGGGCATTAACATTACATTAGTTTACATAAATACTGGGGCCAGCTGGGCATTAACATTACACTGGGGCCAGCTGGGCATTAACATTACATTGGGACCAGCTGGGCATTAACATTACCTTGGGACCAGCTGGGCATTAACATTACCTTGGGACCAGCTGGGCATTAACATTACATTCGTTTACATAAACACTGGGGCCAGCTGGGCATTAACATTACCTTGGGACCAGCTGGGCATTAACATTACCTTGGGACCAGCTGGGCATTAACATTACATTAGTTTACATAAACACTGGGGCCAGCTGGGCATTAACATTACACTGGGGCCAGCTGGGCATTAACATTACATTGGGACCAGCTGGTCATTAACATTACATTGGGACCAGCTGGGCATTAACATTACATTGGGACCAGCTGGGCATTAACATCACCTTGGGACCAGCTGGGCATTAACATTACCTTGGGACCAGCTGGTCATTAACATTACCTTGGGACCAGCTGGGCATTAACATCACCCTGGGACCAGCTGGGCATTAACATTACCTTGGGACCAGCTGGGCATTAACATTACATTAGTTTACATAAATACTGGGGCCAGCTGGGCATTAACATTACACTGGGGCCAGCTGGGCATTAACATTACACTGGGGCCAGCTGGGCATTAACATTACATTGGGACCAGCTGGGCATTAACATTACCTTGGGACCAGCTGGGCATTAACATTACCTTGGGACCAGCTGGGCATTAACATTACATTTGTTTACATAAACACTGGGGCCAGCTGGGCATTAACATTACCTTGGGACCAGCTGGGCATTAACATTACATTGGGACCAGCTGGGCATTAACATTACATTAGTTTACATAAACACTGGGGCCAGCTGGGCATTAACATTACACTGGGGCCAGCTGGGCATTAACATTACATTGGGACCAGCTGGTCATTAACATTACATTGGGACCAGCTGGGCATTAACATTACATTGGGACCAGCTGGGCATTAACATTACCTTGGGACCAGCTGGGCATTAACATTACCTTGGGACCAGCTGGGCATTAACATTACCTTGGGACCAGCTGGTCATTAACATTACACTGGGACCAGCTGGGCATTAACATTACCCTGGGACCAGCTGGGCATTAACATTACCCTGGGACCAGCTGGGCATTAACATTACATTGGGACCAGCTGGGCATTAACATTACATTGGGACCAGCTGGGCATTAACATTACCTTGAGACCAGCTGGGCATTAACATTACCTTGGGACCAGCTGGGCATTAACATTACCTTGGGACCAGCTGGGCATTAACATTACCCTGGGACCAGCTGGGCATTAACATTACATTGGGACCAGCTGGGCATTAACATTACATTGGGACCAGCTGGGCATTAACATTTCATTGGGACCAGCTGGGCATTAACATTACCCTGGGACCAGCTGGGCATTAACATTACCCTGGGACCAGCTGGGCATTAACATTACCCTGGGACCAGCTGGGCATTAACATTACATTGGGACCAGCTGGGCATTAACATTACATTGGGACCAGCTGGGCATTAACATTACATTGGGACCAGCTGGGCATTAACATTACATTGGGACCAGCTGGGCATTAACATTACCCTGGGACCAGCTGGGCATTAACATTACATTGGGACCAGCTGGGCATTAACATTTCATTAGTTTACATAAACACTGGGGCCAGCTGGTCATTAACATTACATTGGGACCAGCTGGGCATTAACATTACATTGGGACCAGCTGGGCATTAACATTACATTGGGACCAGCTGGGCATTAACATTTCATTAGTTTACATAAACACTGGGGCCAGCTGGTCATTAACATTACATTGGGACCAGCTGGGCATTAACATTACATTGGGACCAGCTGGGCATTAACATTACCTTGGGACCAGCTGGGCATTAACATTTCATTGGGACCAGCTGGGCATTAACATTACCCTGGGACCAGCTGGGCATTAACATTATAATATAATATAAATAATAATATGCCATTTAGCAGACGCTTTTATCCAAAGCGACTTACAGTCATGCGTGCATACATTTTTTGTGAATGGGTGGTCCCGGGGATCGAACCCACTACCTTGGCGTTACAAGCGCCGTGCTCTACCAGCTGAGCTACAGAGGACCACATTACATTGGGACCAGCTGGTCATTAACATTACATTGGGACCAGCTGGTCATTAACATTACATTGGGACCAGCTGGGCATTAACATTACATTGGGACCAGCTGGGCATTAACATTACATTGGGACCAGCTGGGCATTAACATTACATTAGTTTCCATAAACACTGGGGCCAGCTGGTCATTAACATTACATTGGGACCAGCTGGGCATTAACATTACATTAGTTTACATAAACACTAAGGAACACCACACACCTACAGTACATTAACATTCCACACATAATTATTGAATTACTAGATTCACTACTGTGTTTCAGACGTGTTTCACACCTACCCGTGTTTCACACCTACCCGTGTTTCACACCTACCCGTGTTTCACACCTACCTGTGTTTCAGACGTGTTTCACACCTACCCGTGTTTCAGACGTGTTTCACACCTACCCGTGTTTCACACCTACCCGTGTTTCACACCTACCTGTGTTTCAGACGTGTTTCACACCTACCCGTGTTTCACACCTACCCGTGTTTCACACCTACCTGTGTTTCAGACGTGTTTCATACCTACCTGTGTTTCAGACGTGTTTCACACCTACCCGTGTTTCATACCTACCCGTGTTTCACACCTACCCGTGTTTCACACCTACCCGTGTTTCACACCTACCCGTGTTTCACACCTACCTGTGTTTCAGACGTGTTTCATACCTACCCGTGTTTCACACCTACCTGTGTTTCAGACGTGTTTCATACCTACCCGTGTTTCACACCTACCCGTGTTTCACACCTACCCGTGTTTCACACCTACCTGTGTTTCAGACGTGTTTCATACCTACCTGTGTTTCAGACGTGTTTCACACCTACCCGTGTTTCATACCTACCCGTGTTTCATACCTACCCGTGTTTCAGACGTGTTTTCACACCTACCCGTGTTTCACACCTACCCGTGTTTCATACCTACCCGTGTTTCAGACGTGTTTCACACCTACCCGTGTTTCAAACCTGCCCGTATTTCAGACCTACCCGTGTTTGAGTGCCAGTTTGATGAATCCCTTGCGGTGTAGAACCTGAAGGGTGAGAGCTCCTGGCCGGGCGTCTAGAGACTCTGGAGCGCCCCCTACAGCCACCACCGCCACATTACCTCCTCTAGGAGCGGAGACCAGGAAGGACAGACTGGCTTTCTCACTGGATACCAGACCTGGCATAAACACATTATACACATTACACACACACATACTAACCCTAATTACACACAACACACACACACACATTACACCAGACACATTACGTGGTTTGTGTAATGATGTATGTTGATTTCTAAAGGTTTCTAAAGATCAGTACATTTAAAATATGCTAATGTATTCAGGATGTTCTGAAGGTGACCCTGTAGAGAGAGAGAGAGACATGTATTCAGGATGTTCTGAAGGTGACCCTGTAGAGAGAGAGAGAGACATGTATTCAGGATGTTCTGAAGGTGACCCTGTAGAGAGAGAGAGAGACATGTATTCAGGATGTTCTGAAGGTGACCCTGTAGAGAGAGAGAGAGACATGTATTCAGGATGTTCTGAAGGTGACCCTGTAGAGAGAGAGAGAGACATGTATTCAGGATGTTCTGAAGGTGACCCTGTAGAGAGAGAGAGAGACATGTATTCAGGATGTTCTGAAGGTGACCCTGTAGAGAGAGAGAGAGACATGTATTCAGGATGTTCTGAAGGTGACCCTGTAGAGAGAGAGAGAGACATGTATTCAGGATGTTCTGAAGGTGACCCTGTAGAGAGAGAGAGAGACATGTATTCAGGATGTTCTGAAGGTGACCCTGTAGAGAGAGAGAGAGACATGTATTCAGGATGTTCTGAAGGTGACCCTGTAGAGAGAGAGAGAGACATGTATTCAGGATGTTCTGAAGGTGACCCTGTAGAGAGAGAGAGAGAGAGACATGTATTCAGGATGTTCTGAAGGTGACCCTGTAGAGAGAGAGAGAGAGACATGTATTCAGGATGTTCTGAAGGTGAGCATGTAGACACAGAGAGAGACATGTATTCAGGATGTTCTGAAGGTGAACCTGTAGAGAGAGAGAGAGAGACATGTATTCAGGATGTTCTGAAGGTGACCCTGTAGAGAGAGAGAGAGACATGTATTCAGGATGTTCTGAAGGTGAACCTGTAGAGAGAGAGAGAGAGACATGTATTCAGGATGTTCTGAAGGTGAACCTGTAGAGAGAGAGAGAGAGACATGTATTCAGGATGTTCTGAAGGTGACCCTGTAGAGAGAGAGAGAGACATGTATTCAGGATGTTCTGAAGGTGACCCTGTAGAGAGAGAGAGAGACATGTATTCAGGATGTTCTGAAGGTGACCCTGTAGAGAGAGACATGTATTCAGGATGTTCTGAAGGTGACCCTGTAGAGAGAGAGAGAGAGAGACATGTATTCAGGATGTTCTGAAGGTGACCCTGTAGAGAGAGAGAGAGAGACATGTATTCAGGATGTTCTGAAGGTGAGCATGTAGACACAGAGAGAGACATGTATTCAGGATGTTCTGAAGGTGAACCTGTAGAGAGAGAGAGAGAGACATGTATTCAGGATGTTCTGAAGGTGACCCTGTAGAGAGAGAGAGAGACATGTATTCAGGATGTTCTGAAGGTGAACCTGTAGAGAGAGAGAGAGAGACATGTATTCAGGATGTTCTGAAGGTGAACCTGTAGAGAGAGAGAGAGAGACATGTATTCAGGATGTTCTGAAGGTGACCCTGTAGAGAGAGAGAGAGAGACATGTATTCAGGATGTTCTGAAGGTGACCCTGTAGAGAGAGAGAGAGAGAGACATGTATTCAGGATGTTCTGAAGGTGACCCTGTAGAGAGAGAGACATGTATTCAGGATGTTCTGAAGGTGACCCTGTAGAGAGAGAGAGAGACATGTATTCAGGATGTTCTGAAGGTGACCCTGTAGAGAGAGAGAGAGAGACATGTATTCAGGATGTTCTGAAGGTGAGCATGTAGACACAGAGAGAGACATGTATTCAGGATGTTCTGAAGGTGACCCTGTAGACACAGAGAGAGACATGTATTCAGGATGTTCTGAAGGTGAACCTGTAGAGAGAGAGAGAGAGACATGTATTCAGGATGTTCTGAAGGTGACCCTGTAGAGAGAGAGAGAGAGACATGTATTCAGGATGTTCTGAAGGTGAACCTGTAGAGAGAGAGACATGTATTCAGGATGTTCTGAAGGTGACCCTGTAGAGAGAGAGACATGTATTCAGGATGTTCTGAAGGTGACCCTGTAGAGAGAGAGAGAGAGACATGTATTCAGGATGTTCTGAAGGTGACCCTGTAGAGAGAGAGACATGTATTCAGGATGTTCTGAAGGTGACACAGAGAGAGAGAGAGACATGTATTCAGGATGTTCTGAAGGTGACCCTGTAGAGAGAGAGAGAGAGACATGTATTCAGGATGTTCTGAAGGTGACCCTGTAGAGAGAGAGACATGTATTCAGGATGTTCTGAAGGTGACCCTGTAGAGAGAGAGAGAGAGACATGTATTCAGGATGTTCTGAAGGTGACCCTGTAGAGAGAGAGACATGTATTCAGGATGTTCTGAAGGTGACACAGAGAGAGAGAGAGACATGTATTCAGGATGTTCTGAAGGTGACCCTGTAGAGAGAGAGAGAGAGACATGTATTCAGGATGTTCTGAAGGTGACCCTGTAGAGAGAGAGACATGTATTCAGGATGTTCTGAAGGTGACCCTGTAGACACAGAGAGAGACACTCAGGATCTGTTGACACTGAGAGACATTTAACCCTAACCCACTGAAGGACTCATTAGTACCTGAGAGAGACCCTAACCCACGCGAGCCCAGACACTGTATCCAGTCAGTCACTGGCCTATTGGCCTAACCCTACCCCTACCTAACCCTAACCCTACCTAACCCTACCTAACCCTAACCCTACCTAACCCTACCTAACCCTAACCCTACCTAACCCTACCTAACCCTAACCCTACCTAACCCTCCCTAACCCTAACCCTACCTAACCCTACCTAACCCTACCTAACCCTACCCCTACCTAACCCTACCCCTACCTAACCCTACCCCTACCTAACCCTACCCCTACCTAACCCTAACCCTACCTAACCCTAACCCTACCTAACCCTAACTAACCCTACCCCTACCTAACCCTAACCCTAACCCAGACACTGTATCCAGTCAGTCACTGGCCTATTGGCCTAACCCTACCCCTACCTAACCCTACCTAACCCTAACCCTACCTAACCCTAACTAACCCTACCCCTACCTAACCCTACCCCTACCTAACCCTACCCCTACCTAACCCTACCCCTACCTAACCCTAACCCTACCCCTACCTAACCCTACCTAACCCTACCCCTACCTAACCCTACCCCTACCTAACCCTACCCCTACCTAACCCTACCCCTACCTAACCCTAACCCTACCCCTACCTAACCCTACCTAACCCTACCCCTACCTAACCCTAACCCTACCTAACCCTACCCCTACCTAACCCTAACCCTACCTAACCCTAACCCTACCTAACCCTACCCCTACCTAACCCTAACCCTAACCCAGACACTGTATCCAGTCAGTCACTGGCCTATTGGCCTAACCCTACCCCTACCTAACCCTACCCCTACCTAACCCTAACTAACCCTACCCCTACCTAACCCTACCCCTACCTAACCCTACCCCTACCTAACCCTACCTAACCCTAACCCTACCCCTACCTAACCCTACCCCTACCTAACCCTACCCCTACCTAACCCTACCTAACCCTAACCCTACCCCTACCTAACCCTAACCCTACCTAACCCTACCTAACCCTAACCCTACCTAACCCTACCCCTACCTAACCCTACCCCTACCTAACCCTACCTAACCCTAACCCTACCTAACCCTACCCCTACCTAACCCTAACCCTAACCCTAACCCTACCTAACCCTACCCCTACCTAACCCTACCCCTACCTAACCCTACCCCTACCTAACCCTAACCCTAACCCTACCCCTACCTAACCCTACCTAACCCTAACCCTAACCCTAACCCTAACCCTACCTAACCCTACCCCTACCTAACCCTACCCCTACCTAACCCTACCCCTACCTAACTCTAACCCTAACCCTACCCCTACCTAACCCTACCCCTACCTAACCCTAACCCTAACCCTAACCCTACCTAACCCTACCCCTACCTAACCCTACCCCTACCTAACCCTACCCCTACCTAACCCTACCCCTACCTAACCCTAACCCTACCCCTACCTAACCCTAACCCTACCTAACCCTACCCCTACCTAACCCTACCTAACCCTACCCCTACCTAACCCTAACCCTAACCCAGACACTGTATCCAGTCAGTCACTGGCCTATTGGCCTAACCCTACCCCTACCTAACCCTACCTAACCCTACCCCTACCTAACCCTACCTAACCCTACCCCTACCTAACCCTACCTAACCCTACCCCTACCTAACCCTAACCCTACCTAACCCTAACCCTACCTAACCCTAACCCTACCTAACCCTAACCCTACCTAACCCTACCTAACCCTACCCCTACCTAACCCTACCCCTACCTAACCCTAACCCTACCCCTACCTAACCCTACCCCTACCTAACCCTAACCCTACCCCTACCTAACCCTACCCCTACCTAACCCTAACCCTACCCCTACCTAACCCTAACCCTACCCCTACCTAACCCTAACCCTACCTAACCCTACCCCTACCTAACCCTACCTAACCCTACCCCTACCTAACCCTAACCCTAACCCAGACACTGTATCCAGTCAGTCACTGGCCTATTGGCCTAACCCTACCCCTACCTAACCCTACCCCTACCTAACCCTACCTAACCCTAACCCTACCTAACCCTAACCCTACCTAACCCTAACCCTACCTAACCCTACCTAACCCTACCCCTACCTAACCCTACCCCTACCCCTACCTAACCCTAACCCTACCCCTACCTAACCCTACCCCTACCTAACCCTAACCCTACCTAACCCTACCTAACCCTACCCCTACCTAACCCTACCCCTACCTAACCCTACCCCTACCTAACCCTAACCCTACCTAACCCTACCTAACCCTAACCCTAACCCTACCCCAGACACTGTATCCAGTCAGTCACTGGCCTATTGTGAAACAGAGTAGAGTCAGTTAGTCTGACAGAGGAGAGGTGTGTCTGTATTACCTACCTAACCCTAACCCTACCCCTACCTAACCCTACCTAACCCTAACCCTACCCCTACCTAACCCTAACCCTACCTACTCAGTGTTGTCAGATATTGCAACATAACAACATAACCTTTCACAACAGGAAAACCCTGTGACAGCAAATACAGTATGTACACACACACACCCACTCTCTCACACACACACACACACACACACTCACACACACACACACACACACACACACACTCACACATACACCCACTCTCTCTCACACACACACACACACACTCACACACACACACTATCCACCCAGACAGTGTACAGAGACTCAGCCTCACCTCCACCTTTGGCCGACATTCTGCACATTCTCTCATCAATTAAACATTTGATCTCAATACAGTTTTCTGTTCCCAAAACTAGAATCTGTTATGAACAGAGTGGATTAAGTTTGTAGACTTTACCCATTGCAAAAGTTTTTTTAAATGGTGCTGTTTAGGAGGAGTGCAGAGGTGAATTGGGTTTAAATGGTGCTGTTTAGGAGGAATGCAGAGGTGAATTGGGTTTAAATGGTGCTGTTTAGGAGGAGTGCAGAGGTGAATTGGGTTTAAATGGTGCTGTTTAGGAGGAGTGCAGAGGTGAATTGGGTTTAAATGGTGCTGTTTAGGAGGAGTGCAGAGGTGAATTGGGTTTAAATGGTGCTGTTTAGGAGGAGTGCAGAGGTGAATTGGGTTTAAATGGTGCTGTTTAGGAGGAGTGCAGAGGTGAATTGGGTTTAAATGGTGCTGTTTAGGAGGAGTGCAGAGGTGAATTGGGTTTAAATGGTGCTGTTTAGGAGGAGTGCAGAGGTGAATTGGGTTTAAATGGTGCTGTTTAGGAGGAGTGCAGAGGTGAATTGGGTTTAAATGGTGCTGTTTAGGAGGAGTGCAGAGGTGAATTGGGTTTAAATGGTGCTGTTTAGAAGGAGTGCAGAGGTGAATTGGGTTTAAATGGTGCTGTTTAGGAGGAGTGCAGAGGTGAATTGGGTTTAAATGGTGCTGTTTAGAAGGAGTGCAGAGGTGAATTGGGTTTAAATGGTGCTGTTTAGGAGGAGTGCAGAGGTGAATTGGGTTTAAATGGTGCTGTTTAGGAGGAGTGCAGAGGTGAATTGAGTTTTTACACACACGCACTTCACAGAGTAGGCGTTCCCTAACGGAAATATGCTAGAATGTATACTAGAACGCGCCAATAGGATCTCGCTGGCGCGTGCTTGGCTCTGCCCACCTCCTTGCTTGTTCTGCCCACTATGACTAATTTGTTCCCATTGGAAACGACAAGCTGTGGTCTATCTTGGTTTAGTTATAAAAATCTTTGGTCAGGGTTTAGTGTTAAAGGTCAGGGGTTAGAGTACTAACCTCCACACATGATGTAGTCCCTAAAGAAGGGTATTAGGATTAGAGGTCAAGGGTTAAAGGTCAGGGGTTAGAGTACTAACCTCCACACATGATGTAGTCCCTAAAGAAGGGTATTAGGATTAGAGGTCAAGGGTTAAAGGTCAGGGGTTAGAGTACTAACCTCCACACATGATGTAGTCCCTGAAGAAGGGTACTCTGAACCAGAAGGGCAGCATCAGGAGGTAGGGGGTCAGCCCAGGGAACAGCGAGGAGAACCCTGATGCCTCCGTACAGAAGTTCCCAAAACCCCCCGCCACCAGAACACCATGGGGGTGGAACCCAAAGATGTAGTTAGAATCAGGGTCCAGATCCACCGTCTTTATGAGCTGGAGAGAGAGGGATAGATAGAGAGGGGGAGTAGAGAGGAGAGGAGAGGAGAGAGGAGAGTAGAGAGGAGAGGAGAGAGGGGGAGTAGAGAGGAGAGTAGAGAGGAGAGGAGAGAGGGGGAGTAGAGAGGAGAGGAGAGAGGAGAGTAGAGAGGGGGAATAGAGAGGGAGTAGAGAGGAGAGGAGAGAGGGGGAGTAGAGAGGGGGAGTAGAGAGGAGAGGAGAGAGGAGGAGTAGAGAGGAGAGGAGAGAGGGAGTAGAGAGGAGAGGAGAGAGGGGGAGTAGAGAGGAGAGGAGAGAGGGGGAGTAGAGAGGAGAGGAGAAAGGAGAGGAGAGTAGAGAGGAGAGGAGAGAGGGGGAGTAGAGAGGAGAGGAGAGGGGGAGTAGAGAGAGGGAGTAGAGAGGAGAGGAGAGAGGAGAGTAGAGAGGAGAGTAGAGAGGAGAGTAGAGAGGAGAGTAGAGAGGAGAGTAGAGAGGAGAGTAGAGAGGAGAGTAGAGAGGAGAGGAGAGAGGGGGAGTAGAGAGGAGAGGAGAGAGGAGAGAGGAGATGAGAGAGGGGGAGTAGAGAGGAGAGGAGAGAGGGGAGTAGAGAGGAGAGGAGAGAGGGGGAGTAGAGAGGAGAGGAGAGAGGGGGAGTAGAGAGGAGAGGAGAGAGGGGGAGTAGAGAGGGAGTAGAGAGGGGGAGTAGAGAGGAGAGGAGAGAGGGGGAGTAGAGAGGAGAGAGGGGGAGGAGAGAGGGGGAGTAGAGAGGGGAGGAGAGAGGAGAGTAGAGAGGAGATGAGAGAGGGGGAGTGGAGAGGAGAGAGGGGGAGTAGAGAGGAGAGGGAGAGTAGAGAGGGGGAGTAGAGAGGAGAGGAGAGAGGGGGAGTAGAGAGGAGAGGAGAGAGGGGGAGTAGAGAGGAGAGGAGAGAGGAGAGTAGAGAGGAGATGAGAGGGGGAGTGGAGAGGAGAGAGGGGGAGTAGAGAGGGGGAGTAGAGAGGAGAGGAGAGAGGGGAGGAGAGAGGGGAGGAGAGAGGAGAGGAGAGAGGGGGAGTAGAGAGGGGGAGTAGAGAGGAGATGAGAGGGGGAGTGGAGAGGAGAGAGGGGGAGTAGAGAGGGGGAGTAGAGAGGAGGAGTAGAGAGGAGAGGAGAGGGGGGAGTAGAGAGGAGAGGAGAGAGGAGAGTAGAGAGGGGGAGTAGAGAGGAGAGGGGGGAGGGGGGAGTAGAGAGGGGGAGTAGAGAGGGGGGGAGAGTAGAGGGGGGGAGTAGAGAGGAGAGGAGAGGAGAGGGGGGGAGAGGAGAGGAGAGGGGGGAGTGGAGAGGAGAGAGGGGGAGTAGAGAGGAGAGGAGAGAGGGGGAGTAGAGAGGGGGAGTAGAGAGGAGAGGAGAGGGGGGAGTAGAGAGGAGAGGAGAGAGGAGAGTAGAGAGGGGGAGTAGAGAGGGGGAGTAGAGAGGAGAGGAGAGGGGGGAGTAGAGAGGAGAGGAGAGGGGGGGAGTAGAGAGGAGAGGAGAGAGGAGAGTAGAGAGGGGGAATAGAGAGGAGAGGAGAGGGGGGAGTAGAGAGGAGAGGAGAGAGGAGAGTAGAGAGGGGGAGTAGAGAGGAGAGGGGGGAGGGGGAGTAGAGAGGGGGAGTAGAGAGGGGGGGAGAGTAGAGGGGGGGGAGTAGAGAGGAGAGGAGAGGAGA
>CM062511.1:34598355-34663771 GCA_031479575.1 Coregonus ussuriensis | reverse complement strand
ACTCCATATATAGTTACACTACCCAGACGGAACCCTGTACATACTCCATATATAGTAGCACTACCCAGACTGGAACCCTACAAATACTCCGTATTTATTAGTACACTACCCAGACGGAACCCTACATTACTCCATCTATAGTATCACTACCAGACGGAAACCCATTACATACTCCATATATAGTACACTACCAGACGGAACCCACCTCATATCCATATCTTAGTACACTCTCTTACCCAGACGGAAACCGACCCTACATACTCCATAATATATGAAGTACATACCAGACGGAACCCCTACATACTCCTGTTATATATAGTACTTAGACCCAGACAGCGGAACCCTACATACTCCATATATAGTACACTACCCAGACGGAACCTACATGCCTCCATATATAGTACACTACCCAGACGGAACCCTACTAATACTCCATATTTTAGTACTACCCAGACGGAACCCTAAAACTGTTACTTTCATATATAGTACCACTACCCAGACGGAACCTACATACTCCATATATAGTACACTACCCAGACGGAACCTACATACTCCATATATAGTACACTACCCAGACGGAACCCTACAATACTCCATATATAGTACTACCCAGACGGAACCTACATACTCCATATATAGTACCACTACCCAGACGGAAACCCTACATACTCCATATATAGTACACTACCCAGACGGAACCCTACATACTCCATTTTATAGTACACTACCCAGACGGAACCCTACATACTCCATATATAGTACACTACCCAGATGGAACCTACTTACTCCATATATAGTTACACTACCAGACGGAACCCTACATACTCCATATATAGTACACTACCCAGACGGAACCTACACTTTACTCCATATATAGTACACTACCCAGACGGAACCCTACATACTCCAATATATAGTAAACTACCCAGACGGAACCCTACATACTCCATATATAGTACACTACCCAGATGAAAACCCTAAAATTACTCCATATATAGTACACTACCCAGAGGGAACCCTACATTACTCCATATATAGTACCACTACCCAGACGGAACCCTACATACTCCATATATAGTACACTACCCAGACGGGAAACCCTACGTACTCCATATATAGTTACACTACCCAGAGGGAACCCTACATATCATATTATAGTTACACTTACCAGACGGCTCTACCCTACCTACTCCATATCATATATAGTTACACTACCCAGACGGAACCCTACATACTACCTGTTATATAGTTACTACCAGACGGAACCCTACATAAATCCAATATATAGTACACTTACCTGACGGAACCCTACATACTCCATATATAGTACACTACCCAGACAGGGAACCCTAACATACTCCATATATAGTACACTACCCAGACGGAACCCTACATACTCCATATATAGTACACTACCCAGAGGGAAAACCCTACATACTCCATATATAGTTACAACTACCCAGACGGAACCCTACATACTCCATATATAGTACACTACCCAGAGGGAACCCTACACTTACTCCATATATAGTACACTACCCAGACGGAACCCTACATACTCACAATAGTTGTATAGTACACTACCCAGACGGAACCCTACATACTCCATATATAGTACACTACCCAGACGGAACCCTACATACTCCATATATAGTACACTACCCAGACGGAACCCTACATACTCCATATATAGTACACTACCCAGACGGAACACCTACATACTCCATATATAGTACACACTACCCAGACGGAACCTACATACTCCATATATAGTACACTACCCAGACGGAAACCCTACATACTCCATATATAGTACACTACCCAGACGGAACCCTACATACTCCATATATAGTACACTACCCAGACGGAACCCTACATACTCCATATATAGTACACTACCCAGACGGAACCCTACATACTCCATATATAGTACACTACCCAGACGGAACCCCTACAATACTGCCATGGGGGGCGGGGCAAAATATAGTACACTACCCAGACGGAACCCTACATACTCCATATATAGTACACTACCCAGACGGAAACCCTACGTTTATACTCCATATATAGTACACTACCCAGACGGAAACCCTAAACATACTCCATATATAGTACACTACCCAGACGGAACCCTACATACTTCCATATATAGTACACTACCCAACGGACCCTACATACTCCATATATAGTACACTACCAGACGGAAACCCTACATACTCCATATTATAGTACACTACCCAGCACGGAACCCTACATACTCCATATATAGTACACTACCCAGACGGAACCTACAGTTACTCCCATATATAGGTACACTACCAGACGGAACCCTACATACTCCCATATATAGTACACTACCCAGAGGGAACCCTACATACTCCATATATAGTACACTACCCAGACGGAACCTAACATACTCCATATATAGTACACTACCCCAGACGGAACCCTACATACTCCATATATAGTACACTACCCAGACGGAACCCTACATACTCCATATATAGTACACTACCCAGACGGAACCCTACATAACTCCATTATATAGTTACACTACCCAAGACGGAACCTACATACTCCATATATAGTTACACTACCCAGACGGAACCCTACATACTCCATATATAGTACACTACCCAGACGGAACCCTACGTACTCCATATTATAGTACTACCCAGACGGAACCCTACATACTCCAATTTATATAGTACACTACCCAGACGGAACCCTACATACTCCATATATAGTACACTACCCAGACGGAACCCTACAGTACTCCATATATAGTACACTACCCAGACGGAAACCCTACATACTCCATATATATAGTACACTACCCCAGACGGAACCCTACATACTCCATATATAGTACACTACCCAGACGGAAACCCTACATACTCCATATATAGTACACTACCCAGACGGAAACCCTACATACTCCATTTATAGTACACTACCCAGACGGAAACCTACATACTCCATATATAGTACACTTACCCATGACGGAACCCTACATACTCCATATATAGTACACTACCCAGACGGACCCTACATACTCCATATATAGTACACTACCCAGAGCGGAACCCTACATACTCCATATATAGTACACTTACCCAAGACGGAACCCTACATATCTCATTATATAGTACACTACCCAGACGGAACCCTACATTACTCCATTTATAGTACACTACCCAGACGGGAACCCTACATACTCCATATATAGTAACACTACCCAGACGGAACCCTACATACTCCATATATAGTACTACTACCAGACGGAACCCTACATACTCCATATATAGTACACTACCCAGACGGAACCCTACATACTCCATATATAGTACACTACCCAGACGGAACCCTACATACTCCATATAGTACACTACCCAGACGGAAACCCTACATACTCCATATATAGTACACTACCCAGACGGAACCCTACATACTCCATATATAGTACACTACCCAGACGGAACCCTACATACTCCATATATAGTACACTACCCAGACGGAACCCTACATACTCCATATATAGTACACTACCCAGACGGAACCCTACATACTCCATATATAGTACACTACCCAGACGGAACCTACATACTCCATATATAGTACACTACCCAGACGGAACCCTACATACTCCATATATAGTACACTACCCAGACGGAACCCTACATACTCCATATATAGTACATACCCAGACGGAACCCTACATACTCCATATATAGTACACTACCCAGACGGAACCCTACATACTCCATATATAGTACACTACCAGACGGAACCCTACATACTCCATATATAGTACACTACCCAGACGGAACCCTACATACTCCATATATAGTACACTACCCAGACGGAACCCTACATACTCCATATATAGTACACTACCCAGAGGAACCCTACATACTCCATATATAGTACACTACCCAGACGGAACCTACATACTCCATATATAGTACACTACCAGACGGAACCCTACATACTCCATATATAGTACACTACCCAGACGGAACCCTACATACTCCATATATAGTACACTACCCAGACGGAACCCTACAATACTCCATATATAGTACACTACCCACGGAACCCTACGTACTCCATATATAGTACACTACCCAGACGGAACCCTACATACTCCATATAGTACACTACCCAGACGGAACCCTACATACTCCATATATAGTACACTACCCAGACGGAAACCCTACATACTCCATATATAGTACACTACCCAGACGGAACCCTACATACTCCATATATAGTACACTACCCAGACGGAACCCTACATACTCCATATATAGTACTACCAGACGGAACCCTACATTACTCCATATATAGTACACTACCCAGACGGAACCCTACATTACTCCATATATAGTACACTACCAGACGGAACCCTACATACTCCATATATAGTACACTACCCAGACGGAACCCTACATACTCCATATATAGTACACTACCCAGACGGAACCCTACATACTCCATATATAGTACACTACCAGACGGAACCCTACATACTCCATATATAGTACACTACCCAGACGGAACCCTACATACTCCATATATAGTACACTACCCAGAGGGAACCCTACATACTCCATATATAGTACACTACCCAGACGGAACCCTACATACTCCATATTATAGTACACTACCCAGACGGAACCCTACATACTCCATATATAGTACACTACCCAGACGGAACCCTACATACTCCATATATAGTACACTACCCAGACGGAACCCTACATACTCCATATAGTACACTACCCAGACGGAAACCCTACATACTCCATATATAGTACACTACCCAGACGGAACCCTACATACTCCATATATAGTACACTACCCAGGGAACCCTACATACTCCATATATAGTACACTACCCAGACGGGAACCCTACATACTCCATATATAGTACACTACCCAGACGGAACCCTACTACTCCATATATAGTACACTACCCAGACGGAACCCTACATACTCCATATATAGTACACTACCCAGACGGAACCCTACATACTCCATATATAGTACACTACCCAGACGGAACCCTACATACTCCATATATAGTACACTACCCAGAGGAACCCTACATACTCCATATATAGTACACTACCCAGAGGAACCCTACATACTCCATATATAGTACACTACCAGACGGAACCCTACATACTCCATATATAGTACACTACCCAGACGGAACCCTACATACTCCATATATAGTACACTACCCAGACGGAACCCTACATACTCCATATATAGTACACTACCCAGACGGAACCCTACATACTCCATATATAGTACACTACCCAGACGGAACCCTACATACTCCATATATAGTACACTACCCAGACGGAACCCTACATACTCCATATATAGTACACTACCCAGACGGAACCCTACATACTCCATATATAGTACACTACCCCAGACGGAAACCTACATACTCCATATATAGTACACTACCCAGACGGAACCCTACATACTCCATATATAGTACACTACCCAGACGGAACCTACATACTCCATATATAGTACACTACCAGACGGAACCTACTACATACTCCATATATAGTACACTACCCAGACGGAACCCTACATACTCCATATATAGTACACTACCCAGACGGAACCCTACATACTCCATATATAGTACACTACCCAGACGGAACCTACATACTCCATATATTAGTACTACCCAGACGGAACCCTACATACTCCATATATAGTACACTACCCAGACGGAACCCTACATACTCCATATATAGTACACTACCCAGACGGAACCCTACATACTCCATATATAGTACTACCCAGACGGAACCACTACATACTCCATATATAGTACACTACCCAGACGGAACCCTACATACTCCATATATAGTACACTACCCAGACGGAACCCTACATACTCCATATATAGTACACTACCCAGACGGAACCCTACATACTCCATATTAGTACACTACCCAGACGGAACCCTACATACTCCATATATAGTACACTACCCAGACGGAACCCTACATACTCCATATATAGTACACTACCCAGACGGAAACCCTACGTACTCCATATATAGTACACTACCCAGACGGAACCCTACATACTCCATATATAGTACACTACCCAGACGGAACCCTATACTCCATATATAGTACACTACCCAGACGGAACCCTACATACTCCATATATAGTACACTACCCAGACGGAACCCTACATACTCCATATATAGTACACTACCCAGACGGAACCCTACATACTCCATATATAGTACACATACCCAGACGGAACCCTACATACTCCATATATAGTACACTACCCAGACGGAACCCTACATACTCCATATATAGTACACTACCCAGACGGAACCCTACATACTCCATATATAGTACACTACCAGACGGAACCCTACATACTCCATATATAGTACACTACCCAGACGGAACCCTACATACTCCATATATAGTACACTACCCAGACGGAACCCTACATACTCCATATATAGTACTACCCAGACGGAACCCTACATACTCCATATATAGTACACTACCAGACGGAACCCTACATACTCCATATATAGTACACTACCCAGAACGGAACCCTACATACTCCATATATAGTACACTACCCAGACGGAACCCTACATACTCCATATATAGTACACTACCCAGACGGAACCCTACATACTCCATATATAGTACACTACCCAGACGGAACCCTACATACTCCATATATAGTACACTACCCAGACGGAACCCTACATACTCCATATATAGTACACTACCCAGACGGAACCCTACATACTCCATATATAGTACACTACCCAGACGGAACCCTACATACTCCATATAGTACACTACCCAGACGGAACCTACATACTCCATATATAGTACACTACCCAGACGGAACCCTACATACTCCATATATAGTACACTACCCAGACGGAACCCTACATACTCCATATAGTACACTACCCAGAGGGAAACCCTACATACTCCATATATAGTACACTACCCAGAGGGAACCCTACATACTCCATATATAGTACACTACCCAGACGGAACCCTACATACTCCATATATAGTACACTACCAGACGGAACCCTACATACTCCATATATAGTACACTACCCAGACGGAACCCTACATACTCCATATATAGTACACTACCCAGACGGAACCCTACATACTCCATATATAGTACACTACCCAGACGGAACCCTACATACTCCATATATAGTACACTACCCAGACGGAACCCTACATACTCCATATATAGTACACTACCCAGACGGAACCCTACATACTCCATATATACACTACCAGACGGAACCCTACATACTCCATATATAGTACTACCCAGACGGAACCCTACATACTCCATATATAGTACACTACCCAGACGGAACCTACATACTCCATATATAGTACACTACCCAGACGGAACCCTACATACTCCATATATAGTACACTACCCAGACGGAACCCTACATACTCCATATATAGTACACTACCAGACGGAAACCCTACATACTCCATATATAGTACACTACCCAGACGGAACCCTACATACTCATATATAGTACACTACCAGACGGAACCCTACATACTCCATATATAGTACACTACCCAGACGGAACCCTACATACTCCATATATAGTACACTACCCAGACGGAACCCTACATACTCCATATATAGTACACTACCCAGACGGAACCCTACATACTCCATATATAGTACACTACCCAGACGGAACCCTACATACTCCATATATAGTACACTACCCAGACGGAACCCTACATACTCCATATATAGTACACTACCCAGACGGAACCCTACATACTCCATATATAGTACACTACCCAGACGGAACCCTACATACTCCATATATAGTACACTACCCAGAGGGACCCTACATACTCCATATATAGTACACTACCCAGACGGAAACCCTACATACTCCATATATAGTACACTACCCAGACGGAACCCTACATACTCCATATATAGTACACTACCCAGACGGAACCCTACATACTCCATATATAGTACACTACCCAGACGGAACCCTACATACTCCATATATAGTACACTACCCAGACGGAACCCTACATACTCCATATATAGTACACTACCCAGACGGGAACCCTACATACTCCATATATAGTACACTACCCAGACGGAACCCTACATACTCCATATATATAGTACACTACCCAGACGGAACCTACATACTCCATATATAGTACACTACCCAGACGGAACCCTACATACTCCATATATAGTACACTACCCAGACGGAACCCTACATACTCCATATATAGTACACTACCCAGACGGAACCCTACATACTCCATATATAGTACACTACCCAGACGGAACCCTACATACTCCATATATAGTACACTACCCAGACGGAACCCTACATACTCCATATATAGTACACTACCCAGACGGAACCCTACATACTCCATATATAGTACACTACCCAGACGGAACCCTACATACTCCATATATAGTACACTACCCAGACGGAACCCTACATACTCCATATATAGTACACTACCAGACGGAACCTACATACTCCATATATAGTACACTACCCAGACGGAACCCTACATACTCCATATATAGTACACTACCCAGACGGAACCCTACATACTCCATATATAGTACACTACCCAGACGGAACCTACATACTCCATATATAGTACACTACCCAGACGGAACCCTACATATCCATATATAGTACACTACCCAGACGGAACCCTACATACTCCATATATAGTACACTACCCAGACGGAACCCTACATACTCCATATATAGTACACTACCCAGACGGAACCCTACATACTCCATATATAGTACACTACCCAGACGGAACCCTACATACTCCATATATAGTACACTACCCAGAGGGAACCCTACATACTCCATATATAGTACACTACCCAGACGGAACCCTACATACTCCATATATAGTACACTACCCAGACGGAACCCTACATACTCCATATATAGTACACTACCCAGACGGAACCCTACATACTCCATATATAGTACACTACCCAGACGGAACCCTACATACTCCATATATAGTACACTACCCAGACGGAACCCTACATACTCCATATATAGTACACTACCCAGACGGAACCCTACATACTCCATATATAGTACACTACCCAGACGGAACCCTACATACTCCATATATAGTACACTACCCAGACGGAACCCTACAATACTCCATATATAGTACACTACCCAGACGGAACCTACATACTCCATATATAGTACACTACCCAGACGGGAACCCTACGTACTCCATATATAGTACACTACCCAGACGGAACCCTACATACTCCATATATAGTACACTACCCAGACGGAACCCTACATACTCCATATATAGTACACTACCCAGACGGAACCCTACATACTCCATATATAGTACACTACCCAGACGGAACCCTACATACTCCATATATAGTACACTACCAGACGGAACCTACATACTCCATATATAGTACACTACCCAGACGGAACCTACATACTCCATATATAGTACACTACCCAGACGGAACCTACTTACTCCATATAGTACACTACCCAGACGGAACCCTACATACTCCATATATAGTACACTACCCAGACGGAACCCTACATACTCCATATATAGTACACTACCCAGACGGAACCTACATACTCCATATATAGTACACTACCAGACGGAACCCTACATACTCCATATATAGTACACTACCCAGACGGAACCCTACATACTCCATATATAGTACACTACCCAGACGGAACCCTACATACTCCATATATAGTACACTACCCAGACGGAACCCTACATACTCCATATATAGTACACTACCCAGACGGAACCCTACATACTCCATATATAGTACACTACCAGACGGAACCCTACATACTCCATATATAGTACACTACCCAGACGGAAACCCTACATACTCCATATATAGTACATACCCAGACGGAACCCTACATACTCCATATATAGTACACTACCCAGACGGAACCCTACATACTCCATATATAGTACACTACCCAGACGGAACCCTACATACTCCATATATAGTACACTACCCAGACGGAACCCTACATACTCCATATATAGTACACTACCCAGAAGGAAACCCTACATACTCCATATATAGTACACTACCCAGACGGAACCCTACATACTCCATATATAGTACACTACCCAGACGGAACCCTACATACTCCATATATAATACACTACCCAGACGGAACCCTACATACTCCATATATAGTACACTACCCAGACGGAACCCTACATACTCCATATATAGTACACTACCCAGACGGAACCTACTACTCCATATATAGTACACTACCCAGACGGAACCCTACATACTCCATATATAGTACACTACCCAGACGGAACCCTACATACTCCATATATAGTACACTACCCAGACGGAACCCTACATACTCCTATATAGTACACTACCCAGACGGAACCCTACATACTCCATATATAGTTACACTACCCAGACGGAAACCCTACATACTCCATATATAGTACACTACCCAGACGGAACCCTACATACTCCATATATAGTACACTACCCAGACGGAACCCTACATACTCCATATATAGTACACTACCCAGACGGAACCCTACATACAGTACACTACCCAGACGGAACCCTACATACTCCATATATAGTACACTACCCAGACGGAACCCTACATACTCCATATATAGTACACTACCCAGACGGAACCCTACATACTCCATATATAGTACACTACCCAGAGGGAACCCTACATACTCCATATATAGTACACTACCCAGACGGAACCCTAATACTCCATATATAGTACACTACCCAGACGGAACCCTACATACTCCATATATAGTACACTACCCAGACGGAACCCTACATACTCCATATATAGTACACTACCAGACGGAACCCTACATACTCCATATATAGTACACTACCCAGACGGAACCCTACATACTCCATATATAGTACACTACCCAGACGGAACCCTACATACTCCATATATAGTACACTACCCAGACGGAACCCTACATACTCCATATATAGTACACTACCCAGACGGAACCCTACATACTCCATATATAGTACACTACCCAGACGGAACCCTACATACTCCATATATAGTACACTACCCAGACGGAACCCTACATACTCCATATATAGTACACTACCCAGACGGAACCCTACATACTCCATATATAGTACACTACCCAGACGGAACCCTACATACTCCATATATAGTACACTACCCAGACGGAACCCTACATACTCCATATATAGTACACTACCCAGACGGAACCCTACATACTCCATATATAGTACACTACCCAGACGGAACCCTACTCCATACTCCATATATAGTACACTACCCAGACGGAAACCCTACATACTCCATATATAGTACACTACCCAGACGGAACCCTACATACTCCATATATAGTACACTACCCAGACGGAACCTTACATACTCCATATATAGTACACTACCCAGACGGAACCCTACATACTCCATATATAGTACACTACCCAGACGGAACCCTACGTACTCCATATATAGTACTACCCAGACGGAACCCTACATACTCCATATATAGTACACTACCCAGACGGAACCCTACATACTCCATATATAGTACACTACCCAGACGGAACCCTACATACTCCATATATAGTACACTACCCAGACGGAACCCTACATACTCCATATATAGTACACTACCCAGACGGGAACCCTACATACTCCATATATAGTACACTACCCAGACGGAACCCTACATACTCCATATATAGTACACTACCCAGACGGAACCCTACATACTCCATATATAGTACACTACCCAGACGGAACCCTACATACTCCATATATAGTACACTACCCAGACGGAACCCTACATACTCCATATATAGTACACTACCCAGACGGAACCCTACATACTCCATATATAGTACACTACCCAGACGGAACCCTACATACTCCATATATAGTACACTACCCAGACGGAACCCTACATACTCCATATATAGTACACTACCCAGAGGGAACCCTACATACTCCATATATAGTACACTACCCAGAAGGAAACCCTACATACTCCATATATAGTACACTACCCAGACGGAACCCTACATACTCCATATATAGTACACTACCCAGACGGAACCCTACATACTCCATATATAGTACACTACCAGACAGAACCCTACATACTCCATATATAGTACACTACCCAGACGGAACCCTACATACTCCATATATAGTACACTACCCAGACGGAACCCTACATACTCCATATATAGTACACTACCCAGACGGAACCCTACATACTCCATATATAGTACACTACCCAGACGGAACCTACATACTCCATATATAGTACTACCCAGAGGGAACCCTACATACTCCATATATAGTACACTACCCAGACGGAACCCTACATACTCCATATATAGTACACTACCCAGACGGAACCCTACATACTCCATATATAGTACACTACCCAGAAGGAAACCCTACATACTCCATATATAGTACACTACCCAGAGGAACCCTACATACTCCATATATAGTACACTACCCAGAGACGGAACCCTACATACTCCATATATAGTACACTACCCAGACGGAACCCTACATACTCCATATATAGTACACTACCCAGACGGAACCCTACATACTCCATATATAGTACACTACCCAGACGGAACCCTACATACTCCATATATAGTACACTACCCAGACCGGAACCCTACATACTCCATATATAGTACACTACCCAGACGGAACCCTACATACTCCATATATAGTACACTACCCAGACGGAACCCTACATATACTCCATATATAGTACACTACCCAGACGGAACCCTACATACTCCATATATAGTACATACCCAGACGGAACCCTACATACTCCATATAGTACACTACCCAGACGGAACCCTACATACTCCATATATAGTACACTACCCAGACGGAACCCTACATACTCCATATATAGTACACTACCCAGACGGAACCCTACATACTCCATATATAGTACACTACCCAGAACGGAACCCTACATACTCCATATAGTACACTACCCAGACGGAACCCTACATACTCCATATATAGTACACTACCCAGGACGGAACCCTACATACTCCATATATATACACTACCCAGACGGAACCCTACATACTCCATATATAGTACACTACCCAGACCGGAACCCTACATACTCCATATATAGTACAACTACCCAGAGGGAACCTACTACATACTCCATATATAGTACACTACCCAGACGGAACCCTACATACTCCATAATAGTACACTACCCAGAGGGAACCCTACATACTCCATATATAGTACACTACCCAGACGGAACCTACATACTCCATATATAGTACACTACCCAGACGGAAACCCTACATACTCCATATATAGTACACTACCCAGACGGAACCCTACATACTCCATATATAGTACACTACCCAGACGGAACCCTACATACTCCATATATAGTACACTACCCAGACGGAACCCTACATACTCCATATATAGTACACTACCCGACGGAACCCTACATACTCCATATATGTACACTACCCAGACGGAACCCTACATTACTCCATATATAGTACACTACCCAGACGGAACCCTACATACTCCATATATAGTACACTACCCAGACGGAACCCTACATACTCCATATATAGTACACTACCAGACGGAACCCTACATACTCCATATATAGTACACTACCCAGAGGAACCCTACATACTCCATATATAGTACACTACCCAGACGGAACCCTACATACTCCATATATAGTACACTACCAGACGGAACCCTACATACTCCATATATAGTACACTACCCAGACGGAACCCTACATACTCCATATATAGTACACTACCCAGACGGAACCCTACATACTCCATATATAGTACACTACCCAGACGGAACCCTACATACTCCATATATAGTACACTACCCAGACGGAACCCTACATACTCCATATATAGTACACTACCCAGACGGAACCCTACATACTCCATATATAGTACACTACCCAGACGGAACCCTACATACTCCATATATAGTACTACCCAGACGGAACCCTACATACTCCATATATAGTACACTACCCAGACGGAACCCTACATACTCCATATATAGTACACTACCAGACGGAACCCTACATCCTCCATATATAGTACTACCCAGACGGAACCCTACATACTCCATATATAGTACTCTACCAAGACGGAACCCTACATACTCCATATATAGTACACTCACCAGACGGAACCCTACATACTCCATATATAGTACACTACCCAGACGGAACCCTACATACTCCATATATAGTACACTACCCAGACGGAACCCTACATACTCCATATATAGTACACTACCCAGACGGAACCTACATACTCCATATATAGTACACTACCCAGACGGAACCCTACATACTCCATATATAGTACACTACCCAGACGGAACCCTACATACTCCATATATAGTACACTACCCAGACGGAAACCCTACATACTCCATATATAGTACACTACCCAGACGGAACCCTACATACTCCATATATAGTACACTACCCAGACGGAACCCTACAATACTCCATATATAGTACACTACCCAGACGGAACCCTACATACTCCATATATAGTACACTACCCAGACGGAACCCTACATACTCCAATATATAGTACACTACCCAGACGGAACCCTACATACTCCATATATAGTACACTACCCCAGACGGAACCCTACATACTCCATATATAGTACACTACCAGACGGAACCCTACATACTCCATATATAGTACACTACCCAGACGGAACCCTACATACTCCATATATAGTACAC
Source organism: Coregonus ussuriensis (assembly GCA_031479575.1). Classification (NCBI taxonomy): domain Eukaryota; kingdom Metazoa; phylum Chordata; class Actinopteri; order Salmoniformes; family Salmonidae; genus Coregonus; species Coregonus ussuriensis. Next base: position 34,648,819 of record CM062511.1, on the reverse strand, counting down.
TACCCAGACGGAACCCTACATATACTCCATATATAGTACACTACCCAGACGGAACCTACATACTCCATATATAGTACACTACCCAGACGGAACCCTACATACTCCATATATAGTACACTACCCAGACGGAAACCCTACATACTCCATATATAGTACACTACCCAGACGGAACCCTACATACTCCATATATAGTACACTACCCAGACGGAACCCTACATACTCCATATATAGTACACTACCCAGACCGGAACCCTACATACTCCATATATAGTACACTACCAGACGGAACCCTACATACTCCATATATAGTACACTACCCAGACGGAACCCTACTACTCCATATATAGTACACTACCCAGCGGAACCTACATACTCCATATATAGTACACTACCCAGACGGAACCCTACTACTCCATATATAGTACACTACCCAGACGGAACCTATACTACCCATATATAGTACACTACCCAGACGGAACCCTACATACTCCATATATAGTACACTACCCAGACGGAACCCTACATACTCCATATATAGTACACTACCCAGACGACGGAACCCTACATACTCCATATATAGTACACTACCCAGACGGAACCCTACATACTCCATATATAGTACACTACCCAGACGGAACCCTACATACTCCATATAGTACACTACCCAGACGGAACCTACATACTCCATATATAGTACACTACCAGAGGAACCCTACATACTCCATATATAGTACACTACCCAGACGGAACCCTACATACTCCATATATAGTACACTACCAGACGGAACCCTACATACTCCTATATAGTACACTACCCAGACGGAACCCTACATACTCCATATATAGTACACTACCCAGACGGAACCCTACATACTCCATATATAGTACACTACCAGACGGAACCCTACATACTCCATATATAGTACACTACCCAGACGGAACCCTACATACTCCATATATAGTACATACCCAGACGGAACCCTACTACTCCATATATAGTACTACCCAGACGGGAACCCTACATACTCCATTATATAGTACACTACCCAGACGGAACCCTACATACTCCATATATAGTACACTACCCAGACGGAACCCTACATACTCCATATATAGTACACTACCCAGACGGAACCCTACATACTCCATATATAGTACACTACCCAGACGGAACCTACATACTCCATATATAGTACACTACCCAGACGGAAACCCTACATACTCCATATATAGTACACTACCCAGACGGAACCCTACATACTCCATATATAGTACACTACCCAGACGGAACCCTACATACTCCATATATAGTACACTACCCAGACGGAACCCTACATACTCCATATATAGTACACTACCAGACGGAACCCTACATACTCCATATATAGTACACTACCCAGACGGAACCCTACATACTCCATATATAGTACACTACCAGACGGAACCTACATACTCCATATATAGTACACTACCCAGACGGAACCCTACATACTCCATATATAGTACACTACCCAGACGGAACCCTACATACTCCATATATAGTACACTACCCAGACGGAACCCTACATACTCCATATATAGTACACTACCCAGACGGAACCCTACATACTCCATATATAGGTACATACCCAGACGGAACCCTACATACTCCATATATAGTACACTACCCAGACGGAACCCTACATACTCCATATATAGTACACTACCCAGACGGAACCCTACATACTCCATATATAGTACACTACCCAGACGGAACCCTACATACTCCATATATAGTACACTACCCAGACGGAACCTACATACTCCATATATAGTACACTACCCAGACGGAACCCTACATACTCCATATATAGTACACTACCCAGACGGAACCCTACATACTCCATATATAGTACACTACCCAGACGGAACCCTACATTACTCCATATATAGTACACTACCCAGACGGAACCCTACATACTCCATATATAGTACACTACCCAGACGGAACCCTACATACTCCATATATAGTACACTACCCAGACGGAACCCTACGTACTCCATATATAGTACACTACCCAGACGGAACCCTACATACTCCATATATAGTACACTACCCAGACGGAACCCTACATACTCCATATATAGTACACTACCCAGAGGGAACCCTACATACTCCATATATAGTACACTACCCAGAGGGAACCCTACATACTCCATATATAGTACACTACCCAGACGGAACCCTACATACTCCATATATAGTACACTACCCAGACGGAACCCTACATACTCCATTATATAGTACACTACCAGACGGAACCCTACATACTCCATATATAGTACACTACCCAGACGGAACCCTACATACTCCATATATAGTACACTACCCAGACGGAACCCTACATACTCCATATATAGTACACTACCCAGACGGAACCCTACATACTCCATATATAGTACACTACCCAGAGGGAACCCTACATACTCCATATATAGTACACTACCCAGACGGAACCCTACATACTCCATATATAGGTACACTACCAGAGGGAAACCCTACATACTCCATATATAGTACACTACCCAGAGGGAACCCTACATACTCCATATATAGTACACTACCCCAGACGGAACCCTACATACTCCATATATAGTACACTACCCAGACGGAACCCTACAATACTCCATATATAGTACAACTACCCAGACGGAACCCTACATACTCCATATATAGTACACTACCCAGACGGAACCCTACATACTCCATATATAGTACACTCTACCCAGACGGAACCCTACATACTCCAATATAGTACACTACCCAGACGGAACCTACATACTCCATATATAGTACACTACCCAGACGGAACCCTACATACTCCATATTATAGTACTACCAGAGGGAACCCTACATACTCCATATATAGTACACTACCCAGACGGAACCCTACATACTCCATATATAGTACACTACCCAGACGGAACCCTACATACTCCATATATAGTACACTACCCAGACGGAACCCTACATACTCCATATATAGTACACTACCAGACGGAACCCTACATACTCCATATATAGTACACTACCCAGACGGAACCTACTATACTCCATATATAGTACACTACCCAGACGGAACCCTACATACTCCATATATAGTTACACTACCCAGACGGAACCCTACATACTCCATATATAGTACACTACCCAGACGGAACCCTACATACTCCATATATAGTACACTACCCAGACGGAACCCTACATACTCCATATATAGTACACTACCCAGACGGAACCCTACTACTCCATATATAGTACACTACCCAGACGGAACCCTACATACTCCATATATAGTACACTACCCAGACGGAACCCTACATACTCCATATATAGTACACTACCCAGACGGAACCCTACATACTCCATATATAGTACACCCAGACGGAACCCTACATACTCCATATATAGTACACTACCCAGACGGAACCCTACATACTCCATATATAGTACACTACCCAGACGGAACCCTACAATACTCCATATAGTAGTACACTACCCAGACGGAACCCTACGTACTCCATATAAGATACACTACCCCAGCCAAGGACCCTACATACTCCATATATAGTAACTACCCAGAAGGAACCCTACAATACTCCATATATAGTACACTACCCAGACGGAACCCTACATACTCCATATATAGTACACTACCCAGACGGAACCCTACATACTCCATATATAGTACACTACCCAGACGGAACCTTCACATAACTCCATATATAGTACACTACCCAGACGAACCCTACATACTCCATATATAGTACACTACCCAGACGGAACCCTACATACCTCCATATATAGTACACTACCCAGACGGAACCCCTACTACTCCATATATAGTACACTACCCAGACGGAACCCTACATACGCCATATATAGTACACTACCCAGAGGGAACCCTACATACTCCATATATAGTACACTACCCAGAAGGGAACCTACATAACTCCATATATCGTACACTACCCAGACGGAACCCTTCATACTCCATATATAGTACACTACCCAGACGGAACCCTACATACTCCATATATAGTACACTACCCAGACGGAACCCTACATACTCCATATATAGTACACTACCCAGACGGAACCCTACATATACTCCATATATAGTACACTACCCAGACGGAACCTACGTACTCCATATATAGTACATACCCAGACGGAACCCTACATACTCCATATATAGTACATACCCAGACGGAACCCTACATACTCCATATATAGTACACTACCCAGAGGGAACCCTACATACTCCATATATAGTACACTACCCAGACGGAAAACCCTACATACTCCATATATAGTACACTACCCAGAGGGAACCCTACATACTCCATATATAGTACACTACCCAGACGGAACCCTACATACTCCATATATAGTACACTACCCAGACGGAACCTACATACTCCATATATAGTACATACCAGACGGAACCCTACTACTCCATATATAGTACACTACCCAGACGGAACCCTACATACTCCATATATAGTACACTACCAGACGGAAACCCTAATACTCCATATATAGTACACTACCAGACGGAACCCTACATACTCCATATATAGTCACTACCCAGACGGAAACCTACATACTCCATATATATAGTACACTACCCAGACGGAACCCTACATACTCCATATATAGTACACTACCCAGACGGAACCCTACATACTCCATATATAGTACACTACCCAGACGGAACCCTTACATACTCCATATATAGTACACTACCCAGACGGAACCCTACATTACTCCATATATAGTACACTACCCAGACGGAACCCTACATAACTCCATATATAGTACAATACCCAGACGGAACCCTACATACTCCATATATAGTACACTACCCAGACGGAAACCTACATACTCCATATATAGTACACTACCCAGACGGAACCCTACATACTCCATATATAGTACACTACCAGACGGAACCCTACATACTCCATATATAGTACACTACCCAGACGGAACCCTACATACTCCATATATAGTACACTACCCAGACGGAACCCTACATACTCCATATATAGTACACTACCAGACGGAACCCTACATACTCCATATATAGTACACTACCCAGACGGAACCCTACGTAACTCCATATAGTACACTACCCAGACGGAACCCTACATACTCCATATATAGTACACTACCAGACGGAACCCTACTACTCCATATATAGTACACTACCCAGACGGGAACCCTACATACTCCATATATAGTACACTACCCAGACGGAACCCTACATACTCCATATATAGTACACTACCCAGACGGAACCTACATACTCCATATATAGTACACTACCAGACGGAACCCTACATACTCCATATATAGTACACTACCCAGACGGAACCCTACATACTCCATATATAGTACTACCCAGACGGAACCCTACATACTCCATATATAGTACACTACCCAGACGGAACCCTAACATACTCCATATATAGTAACACTACCCAGAGGGAACCCTACATACTCCATATATAGTACACTACCCAGACGGAAACCCTACATACTCCATATATAGTACACTACCAGACGGAACCCTACATACTCCATATATAGTACACTACCCAGACGGAACCCCTACATACTCCATATATAGTACACTACCCAGACGGAACCTACATACTCCATATATAGTACACTACCCAGACGGAACCTACATACTCCATATATAGTACACTACCCAGACGGAACCCTACATACTCCATATATATAGTACACTACCCAGACGGAAACCCTACATACTCCATATATAGTACACTACCCAGACGGAACCTACATACTCCATATATAGTACACTACCCAGACGGAACCCTACATACTCCATATATAGTACACTACCCAGACGGGAACCCTACATACTCCATATATAGTACACTACCCAGACGGGAACCCTACATACTCCATATATAGTACATACCCAGAGGGAACCCTACATACTCCATATATAGTACACTACCCAGACGGAACCCTAACATACTCCATATATAGGTTCACTACCCAGAGGGAACCCTACATACTCCATATATAGTACACTAGCCCTGACGGAACCCTACAGTACTCCATATATATGTACACTACCCTAGACGGAACCCTACATACTCCATATATAGTACACTACCCAGACGGGAACCCTACATACTCCATATATAGTACACTACCCAGACGGAACCCTATCATACTCCATATATAGTACACTACCCAAACGGAACCCTACATACTCCATATATAGTACACTACCCAGACGGGAACCCTACATACTCCATATATAGTACACTACCCAGACGGGAACCCTACATACTCCATATATAGTACACTACCCAGACGGAACCTACATACTCCATATATAGTACACCTACCCAGACGGGAACCCTACATACTCCATATATAGTACACTACCAGACGGAACCCTACATACTCCATATATAGTAACTACCCAGACGGAACCCTACATACTCCATATATAGTACACTACCCAGACGGAACCCTACATACTCCATATATAGTACACTACGCCAGACGAACCCTACATACTCCATATATAGTACACTACCCAGACGGAACCCTACATACTCCATATATAGTACACTACCCAGACGGAACCCTACATACTCCATATATAGTACACTACCCAGACGGAACCCTACATACTCCATATATAGTACACTACCCAGACGGAACCCTACATACTCCATATATAGTACACTACCCAGAGGGAACCCTACATACTCCATATATAGTACACTACCCAGACGGAACCCTACATACTCCATATATAGTACACTACCCAGACGGGAACCCTACATACTCCATATATAGTAACTACCCAGACGGAACCCTACATACTCCATATATAGTACACTACCCAGACGGAACCCTACATACTCCATATATAGTACACTACCCAGACGGAACCCTACATACTCCATGATATAGTACACTACCCAGAGCGGAACCCTACATACTCCATATATAGTACACTACCCAGACGGAACCCTACATACTCCATATATAGTACACTACCCAGACGGAACCCTACATACTCCATATATAGTACACTACCCAGAGGGAACCCTACATACTCCATATATAGTACACTACCCAGACGGAACCCTACATACTCCATATATAGTACACTACCCAGACGGGAACCCTACATACTCCATATATAGTACACTACCCAGACGGAACCCTACATACTCCATATATAGTACACTACCCAGACGGAACCCTACATACTCCATATATAGTACACTACCCAGACGGAACCCTACATACTCCATATATAGTACACTACCCAGACGGAACCCTACATACTCCATATATAGTAACTACCCAGACGGAACCCTACATACTCCATATATAGTACACTACCCAGACGGAACCCTACATACTCCATATATAGTACACTACCCAGACGGAACCCTACATACTCCATATATAGTACACTACCCAGACGGAACCCTACATACTCCATATATAGTACACTACCCAGACGGAACCCTACATACTCCATATATAGTACACTACCCAGACGGAACCCTACATACTCCATATATAGTACACTACCCAGACGGAACCCTACATACTCCATATATAGTACACTACCCAGACGGAACCCTACATACTCCATATATAGTACACTACCCAGACGGAACCCTACATACTCCATATATAGTACACTACCCAGACGGGAACCCTACATACTCCATATATAGTACACTACCCAGACGGAACCCTACATACTCCATATATAGTACACTACCCAGACGGAACCCTACATACTCCATATATAGTACACTACCCAGACGGAACCCTACATACTCCATATATAGTACACTACCCAGACGGAACCCTACATACTCCATATATAGTACACTACCCAGACGGAACCCTACATACTCCATATATAGTACACTACCCAGACGGAACCCTACATACTCCATATATAGTACACTACCCAGACGGAACCCTACATACTCCATATATAGTACACTACCCAGACGGAACCCTACATACTCCATATATAGTACACTACCCAGACGGAACCCTACATACTCCATATATAGTACACTACCCAGACGGAACCCTACATACTCCATATATAGTACACTACCCAGACGGAACCCTACATACTCCATATATAGTACACTACCCAGACGGAACCCTACATACTCCATATATAGTACACTACCCAGACGGAACCCTACATACTCCATATATAGTACACTACCCAGACGGAACCCTACATACTCCATATATAGTACACTACCCAGACGGAACCCTACATACTCCATATATAGTACACTACCCAGACGGAACCCTACATACTCCATATATAGTACACTACCCAGACGGAACCCTACATACTCCATATATAGTACACTACCCAGACGGAACCCTACATACTCCATATATAGTACACTACCCAGACGGAACCCTACATACTCCATATATAGTACACTACCCAGACGGAACCCTACATACTCCATATATAGTACACTACCCAGACGGAACCCTACATACTCCATATATAGTACACTACCCAGACGGAACCCTACATACTCCATATATAGTACACTACCCAGACGGAACCCTACATACTCCATATATAGTACACTACCCAGACGGAACCCTACATACTCCATATATAGTACACTACCCAGACGGAACCCTACATACTCCATATATAGTACACTACCCAGACGGAACCCTACATACTCCATATATAGTACACTACCCAGACGGAACCCTACATACTCCATATATAGTACACTACCCAGACGGAACCCTACATACTCCATATATAGTACACTACCCAGACGGAACCCTACATACTCCATATATAGTACACTACCCAGACGGAACCCTACATACTCCATATATAGTACACTACCCAGACGGAACCCTACATACTCCATATATAGTACACTACCCAGACGGAACCCTACATACTCCATATATAGTACACTACCCAGACGGAACCCTACATACTCCATATATAGTACACTACCCAGACGGGAACCCTACATACTCCATATATAGTACACTACCCAGACGGAACCCTACATACAGTACACTACCCAGACGGAACCCTACATACTCCATATATAGTACACTACCCAGACGGAACCCTACATACTCCATATATAGTACACTACCCAGACGGAACCCTACATACTCCATATATAGTACACTACCCAGACGGAACCCTACATACTCCATATATAGTACACTACCCAGACGGAACCCTACATACTCCATATATAGTACACTACCCAGACGGAACCCTACATACTCCATATATAGTACACTACCCAGACGGAACCCTACATACTCCATATATAGTACACTACCCAGACGGAACCCTACATACTCCATATATAGTACACTACCCAGACGGAACCCTACATACTCCATATATAGTACACTACCCAGACGGAACCCTACATACTCCATATATAGTACACTACCCAGACGGAACCCTACATACTCCATATATAGTACACTACCCAGAGGGAACCCTACATACTCCATATATAGTACACTACCCAGACGGAACCTACATACTCCATATATAGTACACTACCCAGAGCGGAAACCCTACATACTCCATATATAGTAACTACCCAGACGGAACCCTACATACTCCATTATATAGTTCACTACCCAGACGGAACCCTACATACTACATATATAGTACACTACCCAGACGGAACCCTACATACCTCCATATCATAGTACACTACCCAAGACGGAACCCTAACATACTCAATATATAGTACACTACCCAAGAGGAACACCCTACATACTCCATATATAGTACACTAACCCAGACGGGAACCCTACCCCAGTACTCCATATATAGTACACTACCCGAGACGGAAACCCCTACATACTCCATATATAGTACACTACCCAGACTGGAACCATACTATAACTCCAGTATATAGTACACTACCCAGACGGAACCCATACAGTACTCCATATATCAGTACACTACCCAAGCACGCCGACCCTACGTACTCTCATATATTGGTACACTACCCAGACGGAACCCTACATACTCCATATATAGTACACTACCCAGACGGAAACCCTACATACTCCATATATAGTACACTACCCAGAGGGAATCCCCCTACATACTCCATATATAGTTACAACTACCAGAGGGAACCCTACATACTCCATATATAGTACACTACCAGACGGAACCCTACATAACTCCATATATAGTACACTACCCAGACGGAACCCTACATACTCCATATATAGTACACTACCCAGACGGAACCCTACATACTCATATATAGTAACACTACCAGACGGGAACCCTACATACTCCATATATAGTACACTACCCAGACGGAACCCTACATACTCCATATAGTATACTACCCAGACGGAAACCCTACATACTCCATATATAGTACACTACCCAGACGGAAAACCCTACATACTCCATATATAGTACTACCCAGACGGAACCCTACATACTCCATATATAGTACACTACCCAGAGGGAACCCCTACATACTCCATTATATAGTACACTACCCAGACGGAACCCTACATACTCCATATATAGTACTACCCAGACGGAACCCTACATACTCCATATATAGTACACTACCCAGAGGGAACCCTACATACTCCATATATAGTACACTACCCAGACGGAACCCTACATACTCCATATATAGTACTACCCAGACGGAACCCTACATACTCCATATATAGTAGACTACCCAGAGGGAACCCTACATACTCCATATATAGTACACTACCCAGAGGGAACCCTACATACTCCATATATAGTACGACCCAGACGGAACCCTACATACTCCATATATAGTACTACCCAGAGGGAACCCTACATACTCCATATATAGTACACTACCCAGACGGAACCCTACATACTCCATATATAGTACTACCCAGACGGAACCCTACATACTCCATATATAGTACACTACCCAGAGGGAACCCTACATACTCCATATATAGTACACTACCCAGACGGAACCCTACATACTCCATATATAGTACTACCCAGACGGAACCCTACATACTCCATATATAGTACACTACCCAGACGGAACCCTACATACTCCATATATAGTACACTACCCAGACGGAACCCTACATACTCCATATATAGTACACTACCCAGACGGAACCCTACATACTCCATATATAGTACACTACCCAGACGGAACCCTACATACTCCATATATAGTACACTACCCAGACGGAACCCTACATACTCCATATATAGTACTACCCAGACGGAACCCTACATACTCCATATATAGTACACTACCCAGACGGAACCCTACATACTCCATATATAGTACACTACCCAGACGGAACCCTACATACTCCATATATAGTACACTACCCAGACGGAACCCTACATACTCCATTTATAGTACACTACCCAGACGGAACCCTACATACTCCATATATAGTAACTACCCAGAGGGAACCCTACATACTCCATATATAGTACACTACCCAGACGGAACCCTACATACTCCATATATAGTACACTACCCAGACGGAACCCTACATACTCCATATATAGTACACTACCCAGACGGAACCCTACATACTCCATATATAGTACACTACCCAGACGGAACCCTACATACTCCATATATAGTACACTACCCAGAGGGAACCCTACATACTCCATATATAGTACACTACCCAGACGGAACCCTACATACTCCATATATAGTACACTACCCAGACGGAACCCTACATACTCCATATATAGTACACTACCCAGACGGAACCCTACATACTCCATATATAGTACACTACCCAGACGGAACCCTACATACTCCATATATAGTACACTACCCAGACGGAACCCTACATACTCCATATATAGTACTACCCAGAGGGAACCCTACATACTCCATATATAGTACACTACCCAGACGGAACCCTACATACTCCATATATAGTACACTACCCAGACGGAACCCTACATACTCCATATATAGTACTACCCAGACGGAACCCTACATACTCCATATATAGTACACTACCCAGACGGAACCCTACATACTCCATATATAGTACTACCCAGAGGGAACCCTACATACTCCATATATAGTACACTACCCAGACGGAACCCTACATACTCCATATATAGTACACTACCCAGACGGAACCCTACATACTCCATATATAGTACACTACCCAGTTTGGCCCATGTTCTGATGCTGTGCTGTGATTGGTTACCTTGGTGGGTCCGTTGCCATGGATTATAACAGGAAGTGTGTCATAGGCCACGTTCCTCGCACGGACACGAGCCTTCTCAAACTTCAGCACCACCTCCTCTGTGTGTAGGTGTGTGAGTGGGTTGGTGTGTGTGTTTAGGTGGGTTGGTGTGTGTTTAGGTGTGTGTGTGTGTAGGTGTGTGTGTGTGTGTGTGTGTGAGAGTGTGTGTGTGTGTGTAGGGAGAGAATAACATGTAGGTTAGTTATACACACTTCAGACAACACAGAGAAGATGGAGGCAGAATTGGGGTTCTAAGCAGTCGGAGTACTAAGTGTGTGTGTGTGTGTGTGTGTGTGTGTGTGTGTGTGTGTGTGTGTATGTATGTATGTATGTATGTATGTATGTATGTATGTATGTATGTATGTGTGTGTGTGTGTGTGTGTGTGTATGTATATATGTGTGTGTGTGTGTGTGTCTCACCGATGGCTCCGTTGAGGTTCTGGAAGATTCTAGAGCGATGGTCCAGAGTCATGTTGTACTTGGTCTGAAAAACAACATTACAATGTTACTACAACGTTACCACAACATTATTACAAGTTTACTACAACATTACAACAATGTTAGCAACATTAGTCTACTATACCCCACCAAAGAATAGGTTAGAGGTCAGGGGTTAGAGGGTAAAGGTTAGAGGGTAAAGGTTAGAGGGTAAAGGTAAGAGGGTAAAGGTTAGAGGGTAAAGGTTAGAGGTCAGGGGTTAGAGGGTAAAGGTTAGAGGTCAGGGGTTAGAGGGTAAAGGTTAGAGGGTAAAGGTTAGAGGGTAAAGGTTAGAGGGTAAAGGGTTAGAGGGTAAAGGGTTAGAGGGTAAAGGTTAGAGGGTAAAGGTTAGAGGGTAAAGGTTAGAGGTCAGGGGTTAGAGGGTAAAGGTTAGAGGGTAAAGGTTAGAGGTCAGGGGTTAGAGGGTAAAGGTTAGAGGGTAAAGGTTAGAGGTCAGGGTTAGAGGGTAAAGGTTAGAGGGTAAAGGTTGGAGGGTAAAGGTTAGAGGGTAAAGGTTAGAGGTCAGGGGTTTGAGGGTAAAGGTTAGAGGGTAAAGGTTAGAGGGTAAAGGTTAGAGGGTAAGGGTTAGAGGGTAAAGGTTAGAGGGTAAAGGTTAGAGGGTAAAGGTTAGAGGTCAGGGGTTTGAGGGTAAAGGTTAGAGGGTAAAGGTTAGAGGTCAGGGGTTTGAGGGTAAAGGTTAGAGGGTAAAGGTTAGAGGGTAAAGGGTTAGAGGGTAAAGGGTTAGAGGGTAAGGGTTAGAGGGTAAAGGTTAGAGGGTAAAGGTTAGAGGTCAGGGGTTTGAGGGTAAAGGTTAGAGGGTAAAGGTTAGAGGTCAGGGGTTTGAGGGTAAAGGTTAGAGGGTAAAGGTTAGAGGGTAAAGGTTAGAGGGTAAAGGTTAGAGGGTAAAGGTTAGAGGGTAAAGGTTAGAGGTCAGGGGTTAGAGGTCAGGGGTTTGAGGGTAAAGGTTAGAGGTTACTGTATCTTTCATGGACAGATCAACGTAAACATAACTGGTACCCTAGAATCTGTCTGGAAGGAATGCGTGGGATAACTAACAGCAGTAGTTCCGGTGTTAGTTTTTTCGTCACTGGTTATTTGGACAAATCACGATTTTGCAGGTGTTAGCATCTTTCGAATTTGGGAAGGGGAGGGGACATTGGGCCCGTAAGTTGCAGAGAGAGGGTGGACTCTGGGCCATTGGCCCGTAAGTTGCAGAGAGAGAGGGTGGACTCTGGGCCATTGGCCCGTAAGTTGCAGAGAGAGGGTGGACTCTGGGCCATTGGGCCTGTAAGTTGCAGAGAGAGGGTGGACTCTGGGCCATTGGGCCTGTAAGTTGCAGAGAGAGGGTGGACTCTGGGCCATTGGGCCTGTAAGTTGCAGAGAGAGGGTGGACTCTGGGCCATTGGGCCTGTAAGTTGCAGAGAGAGGGTGGACTCTGGGCCATTGGGCCCTGTAAGTTGCAGAGAGAGGGTGGACTCTGGGCCCATTGGGCCCGTAAGTTGCAGAGAGAGAGGGTGGACTCTGGCCCATTGGGCCTGTAAGTTGCAGAGAGAGAGGGTGGACTCTGGCCCATTGGGCCCGTAAGTTGCAGAGAGAGAGGGTGGACTCTGGGCCATGGGCCCGTAACTTTAAGAGGGAGACGGTGGACTCTGGGCCATGGGCCCGTAACTTTAAGAGGGAGACGGTGGACTCTGGGCCATCGGCCCGTAAGATGCAGAGAGAGGGTGGACTCTGGGCCATTGGGCCTGTAAGTTGCAGAGAGAGAGGGTGGACTCTGGGCCATTGGGCCTGTAAGTTGCAGAGAGAGAGGGTGGACTCTGGCCCATTGGGCCCGTAAGTTGCAGAGAGAGGGTGGACTCTGGGCCATTGGCCCGTAAGTTGCAGAGAGAGAGGGTGGACTCTGGGCCATGGGCCCGTAACTTTAAGAGGGAGACGGTGGACTCTGGGCCATCGGCCCGTAAGATGCAGAGAGAGGGTGGACTCTGGGCCATTGGCCCGTAAGATGCAGAGAGAGGGTGGACTCTGGGCCATTGGGCCTGTAAGTTGCAGAGAGAGAGGGTGGACTCTGGGCCATTGGGCCTGTAAGTTGCAGAGAGAGAGGGTGGACTCTGGGCCATTGGGCCTGTAACTTGCAGAGAGAGGGTGGACTCTGGCCCATTGGGCCTGTAAGTTGCAGAGAGAGAGGGTGGACTCTGGGCCATTGGCCCGTAAGTTGCAGAGAGAGGGTGGACTCTGGGCCATTGGGCCTGTAAGTTGCAGAGAGAGGGTGGACTCTGGGCCATTGGCCCGTAAGTTGCAGAGAGAGAGGGTGGACTCTGGGCCATTGGGCCCGTAAGTTGCAGAGAGAGGGTGGACTCTGGCCCATTGGGCCCGTAAGTTGCAGAGAGAGGGTGGACTCTGGGCCATTGGGCCGTAAGTTGCAGAGAGAGGGTGGACTCTGGGCCATTGGCCCGTAAGTTGCAGAGAGAGAGGGTGGACTCTGGGCCATTGGCCCGTAAGTTGCAGAGAGAGAGGGTGGACTCTGGCCCATTGGGCCCGTAAGTTGCAGAGAGAGAGGGTGGACTCTGGGCCATTGGGCCCGTAAGTTGCAGAGAGAGAGGGTGGACTCTGGGCCATTGGCCCGTAAGATGCAGAGAGACAGTGGACTCTGGGCCATTGGGCCGTAAGTTGCAGAGAGAGAGGGTGGACTCTGGGCCATGGGCCCGTAAGTTGCAGAGAGAGGGTGGACTCTGGCCCATTGGCCCGTAAGTTGCAGAGAGAGAGGGTGGACTCTGGGCCATTGGCCCGTAAGTTGCAGAGAGAGGGTGGACTCTGGCCCATTGGGCCCGTAAGTTGCAGAGAGAGAGGGTGGACTCTGGGCCATTGGGCCGTAAGTTGCAGAGAGAGACGGTGGACTCTGAGCCATTGGGCCCGTGGACTCCTCATCTCGGTTCCAGCATCTCTTTATCCCACATCCTTCTGGGTAGTGTACTATATATGGACCCAATGGGTAGTGTACTATATATGGACCCAATGGGTAGTGTACTATATATGGACCCAATGGGTAGTGTACTATATATGGACCCAATGGGTAGTGTACTATATATGGACCCAATTGGGTTTAGTTCTGGGGTAAATTGACCTCTTATTTGGTGATGTTTAATCTCAGAGGTCATACTAACCAGTTGTACCTTGTCCAGATTGATCTTAATGTAACAGGTCAGAGGTCATACTAACCAGTTGTACCTTGTCCAGATTGATCTTAATGTAAGAGGTCAGAGGTCATACTAACCAGTTGTACCTTGTCCAGATTGATCTTAATGTAAGAGGTCAGAGGTCATACTAACCAGTTGTACTTTGTCCAGATATACACTACATGATCAAAAGTATGTGGACACCTGCTCATCGAACATCTCATTCCAAAATCATGGGCATTAATATGGAGTTGGTCCCCCCTTTGCTGCTATAACAGCCTCCACTCTTCTGGGAAGGCTTTCCACTAGATGTTGGAACATTGCTGCGGGGACTTGCTTCCATTCAGCCACAAGAGCATTAGTGAGGTCGGGCGCTGATGTTGGGCGATTAGGCCTGGCTCGCAGTCAGCGCTCCAATTCATCCCAAAGGTGTTCGATGGGGTTGAGGCCGGGCGCTGATGTTGGGCGATTAGGCCCGGCTCGCAGTCAGCGCTCCAATTCATCCCAAAGGTGTTCGATGGGGTTGAGGCCGGGGGCTGATGTTGGGCGATTAGGCCCGGCTCACAGTCAGCGCTCCAGTTCATCCCAAAGGTGTTCGATGGGGTTGAGGCCGGGCGCTGATGTTGGGCGATTAGGCCCGGCTCGCAGTCAGCGCTCCAGTTCATCCCAAAGGTGTTCGATGGGGTTGAGGCCGGGCGCTGATGTTGGGCGATTAGGCCCGGCTCGCAGTCAGCGCTCCAGTTCATCCCAAAGGTGTTCGATGGGGTTGAGGCCGGGCGCTGATGTTGGGCGATTAGGCCCGGCTCGCAGTCAGCGCTCCAATTCATCCCAAAGGTGTTCGATGGGGTTGAGGCCGGGCGCTGATGTTGGGCGATTAGGCCCGGCTCGCAGTCAGCGCTCCAATTCATCCCAAAGGTGTTCGATGGGGTTGAGGCCGGGCGCTGATGTTGGGCGATTAGGCCCGGCTCGCAGTCAGCGCTCCAATTCATCCCAAAGGTGTTCGATGGGGTTGAGGCCGGGCGCTGATGTTGGGCGATTAGGCCCGGCTCGCAGTCAGCGCTCCAGTTCATCCCAAAGGTGTTCGATGGGGTTGAGGCCGGGCGCTGATGTTGGGCGATTAGGCCCGGCTCGCAGTCAGCGCTCCAGTTCATCCCAAAGGTGTTCGATGGGGTTGAGGCCGGGCGCTGATGTTGGGCGATTAGGCCCGGCTCGCAGTCAGCGCTCCAATTCATCCCAAAGGCCCCAATAGGGTGTACACATACACTACATATACACAAGTATCTTATTGTAAGAGGTTAGAGGTCATACTAACCCGTTGTATTTTGACACGGTAGATCTTTTTGTAAGAGGTCAGAGGTCATACTAACCCGTTGTACTTTGTCCAGGTAGATCTTAGTGTAAGAGGTCAGAGGTCATACTAACCCGTTGTACTTTGTCCAGGTAGATCTTAGTGTAAGAGGTCAGAGGTCATACTAACCCGTTGTACTTTGTCCAAGTAGATCTTAATGTAAGAGGTCAGAGGTCATACTATCCCGTTGTACTTTGTCCAGGTAGATCTTAATGTAAGAGGTCAGAGGTCATACTAACCCGTTGTACTTTGTCCAGGTAGATCTTAATGTAAGAGGTCAGAGGTCATACTAACCCGTTGTACTTTGTCCAGGTAGATCTTAATGTAAGAGGTCAGAGGTCATACTAACCCGTTGTACTTTGTCCAGGTAGATCTTAATGTAAGAGGTCAGAGGTCATACTAACCCGTTGTACTTTGTCCAGGTAGATCTTAATGTAAGAGGTCAGAGGTTTTACTAACCCGTTGTACTTTGTCCAGGTAGATCTTAGTGTAAGAGGTCAGAGGTCATACTAACCCGTTGTACTTTGTCCAGGTAGATCTTAGTGTAAGAGGTCATACTAACCCGTTGTACTTTGTCCAGGTAGATCTTAATGTAAGAGGTCAGAGGTCATACTAACCCGTTGTACTTTGTCCAGGTAGATCTTAGTGTAGAAGAGTTGGTCATCATCGTTGTCTTTATGTTTCCACTGTTGAACGATCGCACTGAGCTCTGGAGCATACCCTATAAACCCTACACACACACACACACACACACACACACACACACACACAGCCACACACACACCAGGGTTAACACACTACTGCTGCACTAGAGCATAGCCAATAAAGGGTTAGTGGTGTGTGTGTGTGTGTGTGTGTGTGTGTGTGTGTCTTTACGGATTGTGGTTGGTGTGGATGGCTATTTAAATATGTATATGTATTTTAACCCAATAATGGTTGAATTGAAGAAGTTTAAGCTGCCAATCAATCATTGTTTTTGCGATCCGTGGACAGCCAGTGATAAATGTGCTCTTCCAACAGCTGCATAGTGTGGATCCCAGCCTATAGAATAACAGTTTGAGGTGGATCCCAGCCTATAGAATAACAGTTTGAGGTGGATCCCAGCCTATAGAATAACAGTTTGAGGTGGATCCCAGCCTATAGAATAACAGTTTGAGGTGGATCCCAGCCTATAGAATAACAGTTTGAGGTGGATCCCAGCCTATAGAATAACAGTTTGAGGTGGATCCCAGCCTATAGAATAACAGTTTGAGGTGGATCCCAGCCTATAGAATAACAGTTTGAGGTGGATCCCAGCCTATAGAATAACAGTTTGAGGAGTTCCTCCCTTCTAACCTCCTCCATGGCATTGTGCTCCATACTGTTTCATTTCAGTAGACCCCGGTGGGGCTTTTATTGCTCAATCTAATTTGTGATGATGAAATAAATTAAACAGTAAAGTACATTATCCTCATGATTCCTGTAATGAAAGAGTCTTCCTGCCTGCCCCTGTCCCTGGTTCGCTGGGGCCCCTGTACCTGATTTTCTGGTCTGATGAAACCAAGGTTGAACTCTTTGGCCTGAATGCCAAGCGTCACGTCTGGAGGAAACCTGGCACCATCCCTACGGTGAAGCATGGTGATGGCAGCATCATGCTGTGGGGATGTTTTTCAGCGGCAGGGACTGGGAGACTAGTCAGGATTGAGGCAAAGATGAACGGAGCAAAGTACAGAGAGATCCTTGATGAAAACCTGCTCCAGAGCGCTCAGGACCTCAGACTGGGGCGAAGGTTCACCTTCCAACAGGACAACGGCCCAAAGCACACAGCCAAGACAACGCAGGAGTGGCTTCGGGACAAGTCTCTGAATGTCCTTGAGTGGCCATAGCCAGAGCCCGGACTTGAACCCGATCGAACATCTCTGGAGAGACCTGAAAATAGCTGTGCAGCGACGCTCCCCATTCAACCTGACAGAACTTGAGAGGATCTGCAAAGAAGAATGGGAGGAACTCCCCAAATACAGGTGTGCCAAGCTTGTAACGTCATACCCAAGAAGACTCAATGCTGTAATCGCTGCCAAAAGTGCTTCATCAAAGTACTGAGTAAAGAGTCTGAATACTTCTGTAAAGGTCCTAAACGATATAATAACCGCGATCAATAAAAGACAGTACTGTGCAGCCGTCTTCATCGACCTGGCCAAGGCTTTTGACTCTGTCAATCACCGCATTCTTATTGGCAGACCAAATAGCCTTGGTTTCTCAAATGACTGCCTCGCCCGGTTCACCAACTACTTCTCTGATAGAGTTCAATGTGTCAAATCGGAGGGCCTGTTGTCTGGACCTATGGCAGTCTCTATGGGGGTGCCACAGGGTTCAATTCTCGGGCAGACTCTATTCTCTGTGTATATCAATGATGTTGCTCTTGCTGCTGGTGACTCTCAGATCCACCTCTACGCAGACGACACCATTTTGTATACATCTGGCCCTTCATTGGACACTGTGTTAACAAACCTCCAAACGAGCTTCAATGCCATACAACAATCCTTCAGTAGCCTCCAACTGCTCTTAAACACTAGTAAAACTAAATGCATGCTTTTCAATCGAACGCTGCTGGCACCCGCCCACCCGACTAGAATCACTACTCTCGACGGGTCTGACCTAGAGTACGTGGACAACTACAAATACCTAGGTGTCTGGTTAGACTGTAAACTCTCCTTCCAGACTCACATTAAGAATCTCCAATCCAAAGTTAAATCTAGAATCGGCTTCCTATTTCGCAACAAAGCCTCCTTCACTCATGCTGCTAAACATGCCCTCGTAAAACTGACTATCCTACCGATCCTTGACTTCGGCGATGTCATTTATAAAATAGCCTCCAACACTCTACTCAGCAAATTGGATGTAGTCTATCACAGTGCCATCCGTTTTGTCACCAAAGCCCCATATACTACCCACCACTGTGACCTGTACGCTCTTGTTGGCTGGTCCTCACTACATGTTTGTCGTCAAACCCACTGGCTCCAGGCCATCTATAAATCACTGCTAGGCAAATCCCCGCCTTATCTTAGCTCATTGGTCACCATAGCAGCACCCACCCGTAGTCTGCGTTCCAGCAGGTATATCTCACTGGTCATCCCCAAAGCCAACACCTCCTTTGGCCGCCATTCCTTCCAGTTCTCTGCTGCCAATGACTGGAACAAATTGCAAAAATCTCTGAAGCTGGAGACAATTATCTCCCTCACTAACTTTAAGCATCAGTTGTCAGAGCACCTTACCGATCACTGCACCTGTACACAGCCCATCTGTAATTAGCCCACCCAACCACCTCATCCCCATATTGTTATTTATTTTGCTCATTTGCACCCCAGTATCTCTATTTGCACATCATCTTTTGCACATCTATCACTCCAGTGTTAATACTATTGTAATTATTTTGCACTATAGCCTATTTATTGCCTTACCTCCATAACTTACTACATTTGCACACACTGTATATATATTTTATGTTGTGTTACTTGTTCTCAACTGGCTTACCTGGTTAAATAAAGGTTAAATAAAAAATAAATAAAAATTCAGTATTTCAGTTTTATATTCTAAAAACCTGTTCATGCTTTGTCATTATGGGGTATTGTGTGTAGATTCATGAGGGGAAAAACGAATCCATTTTAGAATAAGGCTGTAACGTAACAAAATGTGGAAAAAGTCAAGGGGTCTGAATTCCTTCCAAATGCACAGTGGCTTGCGAAAGTATTCACCCCCCTTGGCATTTTTCCTATTTTGTTGCCTTACAACCTGGAATTAAAATTGATTTTTGCGGGGGTTGGATCATTTGATTTACACAACATGCCTATCACTTTGAAGATGCAATATATTTTTTTGTTTCCCCTTAAACCACTTGAGTGTTGCTTTAGCAGTATGCTTAGGGTCATTGTCCTGCTGGAAGGTGAACCTCCGTCCCAGTCTCAAATCTCTGGAAGACTGAAACAGGTTTCCCTCAAGAATTTCCCTGTATTTAGCGCCATCCATCATTCCTTCAATTCTGACCAGTTTCCCAGTCCCTGCCGATGAAAAAGATCCTTGGGGTGATGAGAGGTGTTGGGTGTGCACCAGACATAGAGTTTTCCTTGATGGGCAAAAAGCTCAATTTTAGTCTCATCTGACCAGAGTACCTTCTTTCATATGTTTGGGGAGTCTCCCACATGCCTTTTGGCGAACACCAAACGTGTTTGCTTATTTTTTTCTTTAAGCAATGGCTTTTCTCTGGTAAAGCCCAGCTCTGTGGAGTGTACGGCTTAAAGTGGTCCTATGGACAGATACTCCAATCTTTGCAGCTCCTTCAGGGTTATCTTTGGTCTCTTTGTTGCCTCTCTGATTAATGCCCTCCTTGCCTGGTTCGTGAGTTTTGGTGGGCGGCCCTCTCTTGGCAGGTTTGTTGTGGTGCCATATTCTTTCCATTTTTTAATAATTTATTTAATGGTGCTCTGTGGGATGTTCAAAGTTTCGGATATTTTTTATAACCCAACCCTGATCTGTACTTCTCCACAACTTTGTCCCTGACCTGTTTGGAGAGCTCCTTGGTCTTCATGGTGCCGCTTGCTTGGTGGTGCCCCTTGCTTAGTGGCGTTGCAGACTCTGGGGGCCTTTCAGAATAGGTGTATATATACTGAGATCATGTGACCGATTAGATTGCACACAGGTGGACTTTATTTAACTAATTATGTGACTTCTGAAGGTAATTGGTTGTACCAGATCTTATTTTAGGGGCTTCATAGCAAAGGGGGTGAATATATATGCACGCAACACTTTTCCGTTATTTATTTTTTAGAATTTCTTGAAACAAGTTATTTATTTCATTTCACTTCACCAATTTGGACTACTTTGTGTATGTCCATTACATGAAATCCATATAAAAATCTATTTAAATGACAGGTTGTAATGCAACAAAATAGGGAAAACGCCAAGGGTGGTGAATACTTTTGCAAGGCACTGTAGGTCTCATTGGACGGCAGGTTACAACTGCAATGTTTTTTGGACATTATATTTAGTGTTAGATTAATATATTACTACTAGCAGTGGGTATTATATTTAGTGTTAGCGATCTAGCTAATGTGTTTTGAGTTTCTACTTCCTCATGTGGTGAATAAGCTCCTAAATAAATGAGTCTATGATATTAGTGCACATAAAGATCTCTATTGAACAACGACATTCAGAAAATGGCTGGAGCTCTATTTGAACAGCATAATATACCCAGAATGCATCACTGGATTAGGCTGCTCATTAAAATATTTGTATTTACAACATGAAAAGAAACAACTTATTTCTTCACTAAGATCTCAGTAGTCTATAAAGCTGTGAACGACTTTATAAGATGATTTTCTGCTATTGAGTGAAAAAGAATTGGTGCGACCAAATCATGGGCTGGTGCGACCAACTAAAAATGTTAGTCTGGAGCCCTGCTACAGGGGGAAATGTCCTCCGTATTGCGGAAGAGGAACATGTTTCCTAAATAATAATTATTATATTATCATGTTTCCATCTTACTGTATATGGCCTGAAGAAGGGACTGGGCATCCTGTTCCTCTTAGTTTCTGGAAGATTGCTAAATCGCACTGTTTCAAATTGCCCTTTAAGTTTTTGTATTCTGTTTTATAACTGTTTCTAAACTGGCCTGTTCTATCTTTCTGTGAAACAATCTTTAATGGTTCCTGTTATCCCAGGATGTGTGGGGGAGTGGACATGTCCCTGGTATGATCCGTCTTTCTCTGGGTCTACTATCTAGTGATGGGCAGAAGCACCGGACTCATTCCAAGGGCATGTGAAACACCCCATCTATCCTCTTCTACTGTATATAAAATGTCTGTGAGAACAAAGAGCGAGTCAGTTTGGTTTTTCCATGCATGCATGCATGCATGCTCGTAATAAAAGCTTTTGTATATTGAGATCGGATGCCTTCTGAGGGGTTTTTCCTCCAAAGTATGGGCCCGTTTTTCTCTTGAGACATCTTACATTTACATTTACCAGGATCTCTAGTGGCACAGCTAGCACTGTGATGCAGTGCCTTAGACCACTGCGCCACTCGGGAGACATCTTCGTAGGCTAAATTAAGTTTGATCTCTTTTTAATTGTGTGTTACGTATTTTGTTTAAGATAGGCTATAAGTAGGCCTGTTGTAAAATAAATATCAGAATCATATTGCTGTCACATGTTGGGTTCAAGCCTTACAAGGTAATCAATATAGCCTGTTCAAAACGTTAGTGAAGGTTTAAACCAGTGTTTTGTTTCATTATGTTGAGCCATTTTCTTTGGCCAAATTAAGTTCCAACTGTAATGTGTTTGCCGCAATATCCTGCTCGTATTTTCCCTAGAAACAATGGCTTGACTTACTTTGGATATTCCCCTAATAAAGTTTAGATATTTTTGTGATGGTGTGGTGTGGTTTGGTGTGGTTTGGTGTGGTGTGGTGTGGTGTGGTGTGGTTTGGTGTGGTTTTGTGTGGTGTGGTTTTGTGTTTTTGTGTGGTGTGGTTTGGTGTGGTTTTGTGTGGTGTGGTGTGGTTTGGTGTGGTGTGGTTTGGTGTGGTGTGGTGTGGTTTGGTGTGGTGTGGTGTGGTTTGGTGTGGTGTGGTTTGGTGTGGTGTGGTTTGGTGTGGTGTGGTTTGGTGTGGTGTGGTGTAGTTTGGTGTGGTGTGGTTTGGTGTGGTGTGGTTTGGTGTGGTGTGGTGTGGTTTGGTGTGGTTTTGTGTGGTGTGGTGTGGTTTGGTTTTGTGTGGTGTGGTGTGGTTTGGTGTGGTGTGGTGTGGTGTGGTTTGGTGTGGTGTGGTGTGGTGTGGTTTGGTGTGGTGTGGTTTGGTGTGGTGTGGTGTGGTGTGGTGTGGTTTGGTGTGGTGTGGTGTGGTGTGGTTTGGTGTGGTTTGGTGTGGTGTGGTTTGGTTTGGTGTGGTGTGGTGTGGTGTGGTGTGGTTTGGTGTGGTGTAGTGTGGTGTGGTGTGGAGTGGTTTGGTGTGGTGTGGTGTGGTGTGGTGTGGTGTGGTGTGGTTTGGTGTGGTGTGGTTTGGTGTGGTGTGGTTTGGTGTGGTTTGGTGTGGTGTGGTTTGGTGTGGTGTGGTTTGGTGTGGTTTGGTGTGGTGTGGTGTGGTTTGGTGTGGTGTGGTGTGGTGTGGTGTGGTTTGGTGTGGTGTGGTGTGGTTTGGTGTGGTGTGGTGTGGTGTGGTTTGGTGTGGTGTGGTTTGGTGTGGTGTGGTTTGGTGTGGTGTGGTTTGGTGTGGTGTGGTTTGGTGTGGTGTGGTGTGGTGTGGTTTGGTGTGGTGTGGTGTGGTGTGGTTTGGTGTGGTGTGGTTTGGTGTGGTTTGGTGTGGTGTGGTTTGGTGTGGTTA
This sequence comes from Coregonus ussuriensis, assembly GCA_031479575.1. NCBI lineage: Eukaryota > Metazoa > Chordata > Actinopteri > Salmoniformes > Salmonidae > Coregonus > Coregonus ussuriensis. The sequence continues at coordinate 34,624,100 of CM062511.1, read as the reverse complement.
TCAGTCTATCATACTGCAGGCCTACGCTATGAGGCGCTCCAACTGACTCCGACAGTTGAACTTGAGAATGTTTCAGGCCCACCAGAGTTACTCCTATAATCTAACAATATAACGCTTATCTTCTAAACAAATATTCTGAAAATTACCAAATTAGCTTCCTTCCGATGCATTTAGTGCTCAAATCTCTGACAGCTTTTAAGAACAAGGCCAATATTCCTCATTTACTGATGGCGCAGGCTGCATGGGGTTACTCACCCTAACGGGGTTACCTACCCTAACGGGGTTACCTACCCTAACGGGGTTACCTACCCTAACGGGGTTACTCACCCTAACGGGGTTACTCACCCTAACGGGGTTACCCACCCCAACGGGGTTACCTACCCTAACGGGGTTACTCACCCTAACGGGGTTACTCACCCCAACGGGGTTACTCACCCCAACGGGGTTACTCACCCCAACGGGGTTACCTACCCTAACGGGGTTACCTACCCTAACGGGGTTACCTACCCTAACGGGGTTACTCACCCCAACGGGGTTACTCACCCTAACGGGGTTACCTACCCTAACGGGGTTACCTACCCTAACGGGGTTACGCACCCTAACGGGGTTACTCACCCTAACGGGGTTACTCACCCTAACGGGGTTACTCACCCTAACGGGGTTACCTACCCTAACGGGGTTACTCACCCTAACGGGGTTACTCACCCTAACGGGGTTCCTCACCCTAACGGGGTTCCCTACCCTAACGGGGTTCCCTACCCTAACGGGGTTACTCACCCTAACGGGGTTCCTCACCCTAACGGGGTTACTCACCCTAATGGGGTTACTCACCCTAATGGGGTTACTCACCCCAATGGGGTTAGTCACCCTAACGGGGTTACTCACCCCAATGCATGTGTATGACCGGTTCATGTCTCAAATGTCTAACACATCAATTAAAATCTTCCCATCAATGGTCTGGCGCCAAATTTTCCTAAAGGAAACCCTGGTGTGTGATGGTGTGTGTAATGGTGTGTGTAATGGTGTGTAACGGTGTGATGAGTTACCTCCAGAGTTGAGGTACCTCTTCCCGGTGTGTACCGTGGGGTATTTTGGGGCTAATTTCTGGTCAGGCCAACAGAAGCCCTCAGCAGAGAACACCATCCTATGACTCAGTCTGGAAAACTTCCACAACAACTCTTCTGGACCACTGGCAAGGATTACATCATAACTACAGAGGAAGAGGAGGAGAGAGCCTTCATCATCATCATTCCAGGGCCCAGTGTCCCCAACCAACGCCATATTGGATCGACCAGAGAGGGTGGGGCAACAAGTTGTCGGGGCAACACCCAACCACAAACACACACAGAGATAGCAAAGTTCTCAGGAGTCGGTAGAACAAAGGATCCTTTCAAAGGGAGGAAGAAAGAGGGAGGGAGGAGAGAGGGAGGGAGGAGAGAGGGAGGGAGGAGAGAGGGAGGGAGGAGAGAGGAAGGGAGGAGAGAGGAAGGGAGGAGAGAGGGAGAACGAGGGAGGAGAGAGGGAAGGAGGAGAGAGGGAGGGAGGAGAGAGGGAGGGAGGAGAGAGGAAGAACGAGGGAGGAGAGAGGGAGGGAGGAGAGAGGAAGAACGAGGGAGGAGAGAGGAAGAACGAGGGAGGAGAGAGGAAGAACGAGGGAGAGAGAGAGAGAGAGAGAGAGAAAGAATGATAGTGTACTGTAGACAACACATGATAATGTAGACAACACATGATCGTGTAGACAACACATGATAATGTAGACAACACATGATCGTGTAGACAACACATGATGGTGTAGACAACACATGATCGTGTAGACAACACATGATGGTGTAGACAACACATGATGGTGTAGACAACACATGATGGTGTAGACAACACATGATGGTGTAGACAACACATGATGGTGTAGACAACACATGATGGTGTAGACAACACATGATGGTGTAGACAACACATGATAGTGTAGACAACACATGATAATGTAGACAACACATGATCGTGTAGACAACACATGATCGTGTAGACAACACATGATCGTGTAGACAACACATGATCGTGTAGACAACACATGATCGTGTAGACAACACATGATAATGTAGACAACACATGATAATGTAGACAACACATGATGGTGTAGACAACATGTGTTACAGTAGACCCACCTGTCCACAAACATAATGACCATGTCCTGTTTGTCAGAGTGTTTGATGAGTTCTGTCTTCAGCCAGCGAACCTTCTGTCCTCCTCCGACTGTACGAGCCACATCTCCCCCCTTCCACTGTTCCCCTAGACCCAGCACCTACACACATCCATCACACAACCAACACACATCACACAACCAACACACATCACACAACCAACACACATCACACAACCAACACCCATCACACAACCAACACACATCACACAACCAACACCCATCACACAACCAACACACATCACACAACCAACACACAACCATCACACAACCAACACACAACCAACACACATCACACATCACACAACCAACACACATCACACAACCAACACACATCACACAACCAACATGAATATGAAAGAAACACAGTTAGTTCCCAGTGAGTGAGTGGTGTGTGTGTGTGTGTGTGTGTGTGTGTGTGTGTGTGTGTGTGTGTGTGAGAGAGAGAGTGTATACCTTAACAGTATAGTTGAACTCTGTGTGTGTGTGTGTGTGTGTGTGTGTGAGAGAGAGAGTGTATACCTTAACAGTATAGTTGAACTCTGTGTGTGTGTGTGTGTGTGTGTGTGTGAGAGAGAGAGTGTATACCTTAACAGTATAGTTGAACTCTGTGTGTGTGTGTGTGTGTGTGTGTGTGTGTGTGTGTGTGTGAGAGAGAGAGAGAGTGTATACCTTAACAGTATAGTTGAACTCTTTGCTGGTTCTCATAAAGCGGGAGAAGCCATCAGTGTCCTCCGTAGCTACTGTTATTACCAAGAGATTCTCTAAGGAAAGGAGAGGAGAGGGGGAGGGAGAGAGGGATGGAGGTGGGAGGGAGAGAGGGAGTGGTGGGAGGGGGGGAGAGAGAGAGAGAAACAGCACAATTAGACCCAACCAAATCATGAGAAAACAAAAAGATTATTACTTGACACATTGGAAAGAATTAACAAAAAAACAGAGCAAACTAGAATACTATTTTGCCCTAAACAGAGAGTACACAGTGGCAGAATACCTGACCACTGTGACTGACCCAATATTAAGGAAAGCTTTGACTATGTACAGACTCAGTGAGCATAGCCTTGCTATTGAGAAAGGCCGCCGTAGGCAGACCTGGCGCTCAAGAGAAGACAGGCTATGTGCACACTGCCCACAAAATGAGGTGGAAACTGAGCTGCACTTCCTAACCTCCTGCCAAATGTATGACCATATTAGAGACACATATCTCCCTCAGATTACACAGACCCACAAAGCATTTGAAGACAAAACAATTTTGATAAACTCCCTTATCTACTGGGTGAAATACCACAGTGTGCCATCACAGCTGCAAGATTTGTGACCTGTTGCCACAAGAAAAGGGCAACCAGTGAAGAACAAACACCATTGTAAATACAACCCATATTTATGTTGATTTATTTTCCCTTTTGTACTTTAACTATTTGCACATCGTTACAACACTGTATATAGACATTATTTTGGAACTTTTGTGAGTGTAATGTAATGTTTATTTATTATCTATTTCACTTGCTTTGGCAATGTAATCATATATTTCCCATGCCAATAAAGCCCTTTAATTGAATTCTATTGAAAAGGAGCGGGGAGGGAGAGAGGTGGGAGGGAGGGAGAGAGGTGGGAGAGAGAGAGGGAGGGAGAGAGAGAGAGGAGAGGTGGGAGGGAGGGAGAGAGAGAGAGAGAGAGAGGAGAGGTGGGAGGGAGGGAGAGAGAGAGAGAGGAGAGGTGGGAGGGAGGGAGAGAGAGAGAGAGAGAGAGAGAGAGAGAGGAGAGGTGGGAGGGAGAGAGAGAGAGGAGAGGAGAGGTGGGAGGGAGAGAGAGGAGAGGTGGGAGGGGAGAGGTGGGAGGGAGGAAGGGAGAGAGGTGGGAGGGAGAGAGAGGAGAGGTGGGAGGGAGAGAGGAGAAGTGGGAGGGAGGGAGAGAGAGAGGAGAAGTGGGAGGGAGGGAGAGAGGTGGGAGGGAGAGAGAGAGAGGAGAGGTGGGAGGGAGGGAGGGAGGGAGGGAGGGAGGGAGAGAGAGGAGAGGTGGGAGGGAGAGAGAGAGAGGAGAGGTGGGAGGGAGAGAGAGAGAGAGAGAGGGAGGGAGGGAGGGAGAGAGAGAGGGAGGGAGGGAGGGAGGGAGGGAGAAGAGAGAGCGAGAAAGAGAGAGAGACAGGGGGAGGGAGAGAGAGGTGGGAGGGTTGGGTTAGGGAGGGAAAATACAATTGATCAGAGGACTAGACTAAACTAACCCCCCAGATGACTAGACTAAACTAACCCCCCAGCTCTACAGATTACTAGACTAAACTAACCCCCCAGCTCTGCAGATTACTAGACTAAACTAACCCCCCAGCTCTACAGATTACTAGACTAAACTAACCCCCCAGCTCTGCAGATTACTAGACTAAACTAACCCCCCAGCTCTGCAGATTACTAGACTAAACTAACCCCCCAGCTCTACAGATTACTAGACTAAACTAACCCCCCAGCTCTACAGATTATACTAATATACTAACCCCCCAGATGACTAGACTAGACTAACCACCCAGATGACTAAACTAACCCCTCAGACGACTAGACTAAACTATCCCCCCCAGCTCCACAGTTGACTAAACTATCCCCCCCCCAGCTCCACAGTTGACTAAACTATCCCCCCCCAGCTCCACAGTTGACTAAACTACCCCCCCCCCCAGCTCCACAGTTGACTAAACTACCCCCCCCCCCAGCTCCACAGTTGACTAAACTATCCCCCCCCCCAGCTCCACAGTTGACTAAACTATCCCCCCCCCCAGCTCCACAGTTGACTAAACTACCCCCCCCCAGCTCCACAGTTGACTAAACTATCCCCCCCCCAGCTCCACAGTTGACTAAACTATCCCCCCCAGCTCCACAGTTGACTAAACTATCCCCCCCCAGCTCCACAGTTGACTAAACTATCCCCCCCCCAGCTCCACAGTTGACTAAACTATCCCCCCCCAGCTCCACAGTTGACTAAACTATCCCCCCCCAGCTCCACAGTTGACTAAACTATCCCCCCCAGCTCCACAGTTGACTAAACTATCCCCCCCCAGCTCCACAGTTGACTAAACTATCCCCCCCCAGCTCCACAGTTGACTAAACTATCCCCCCCCCAGCTCCACAGTTGACTAAACTACCCCCCCAGCTCCACAGTTGACTAAACTATCCCCCCCCAGCTCCACAGTTGACTAAACTATCCCCCCCCAGCTCCACAGTTGACTAAACTATCCCCCCCCAGCTCCACAGTTGACTAAACTACCCCCCCAGCTCCACAGTTGACTAAACTATCCCCCCCCAGCTCCACAGTTGACTAAACTACCCCCCCCCCCCAGAAGATCCTGCTGTTATGACTAGGGCTGACTGACTAAGGGGTATTAGGGTTAGTAAGGCTGACGGACTCTTTCCATCCAGAGCCATAATATATTTAGACTCTTTCTAGGATTGGGAATCTGGGAATGAAATTCCCCTGAATTTCCTCAGGGAGGAGAAAATGATGGGAAAGAGGGGGAGGAAAGGGGGGAGAGAGGGGGGGAGAAGGGGAGAGAGAAGGAGGGGGGATAGAGGGGAGAGAGGAGGAAGGTGGGAGTCACAAACCCTCCCTTGTCTCTCCAGCCAGCAGGTCAGAGGATATTCCACACGCAGCCTCCATATACTGCTGTCTGTGCTAAGAGACATGGAGTGGAGTGTGTGGGGGGGGTTAGGGTTGGGGGGGGTTAGGGGGGGGGGGGGGGGGGGGGGGGGGGTTAGGGTTGGGGGGGGGTTAGGGGTGGGGGGGGGGTTAGGGTTGGGGGGGTTAGGGGGGGGGGGGGTGTTCAGGCGGGGTTAAGGGGTGCAGAAGATTCTAGAACACCTCACTCTCGCTCTTATCGGCTGAATTGTCTCCTACTAGTGATGATTGACTATCAGTAACATTATAAACAATCAATGGAAGAAACATTCATGTGAAATAAAACAGTTACATCAAACAGATACAGTTACAAATAGCAGTTTGTTAAGAACACACAGCACTAATACTATAATATTGCACATAGCTACTAGCTTCTAATTTCAAGAGCTAACCTCTAGCTCCTAGCTCCCAACACCCATCTATCTCTGTCCTCACCCCAGTAAAAGTAAACAGCTGCATATTTGGTTGTGTCAACACATCCATCTGCTGAAGGCCTCATTGGAACAGACATCTCAAATCAGATGTCACATGACCTGAATACAACAGGTGTAGACCTCACCGTGAAACGCTTACTTACAAGCCCTTAACCAACAATGCAGTTCAAGAAATAAGAGTTTAGAATATTTACTAAATAAAATAAAGTTTAAAAAAATAAACACAATAAAATAACAATAAGGAGGCTATATATAGTAGCCGCCCAGCCTTGTCCCAGAACAAAACGTACATTATTTTACTAACATCTGTGCCACTAAATTTAGTATCTGTTACTTTATGTTATGTTACATCGTGACCCGTTTAGTATGATATATTACGTTCAATAAGACAGTAGGTTACTGCAGATAAACGAACTGAGGGTGGTTCAAGAAGACCACCATAGTCCCAGTGCCCAAGGACTCTAAGATAACCTGCCTAAATGACTACCGCCCCGTAGCACTGACGTCTGTAATACCAACATGTTTCCAGAAGACCACCATAGTCCCCGTGCCCAAGGACTCTAAGATAACTTGCCTAAATGACTACCGCCCCGTAGCACTGACGTCTGTAGCCATGAAGTGCTTTGAAAGGCTGGTCATGGCTCACATCAACAGCATTATCCCAGAAACCCCAGACCCACTCCAATTTGCATACCGCCCCAACAGATCCACAGATGATGCAATCTCTATTGCACTCCACACTGTCCTTTCCCACCTGGACAAGAGGAACACCTACAGTGGGGAAAAAAACGTATTTAGTCAGCCACCAATTGTGCAAGTTCTCCCACTTAAAAAGATGAGAGAGGCCTGTAATTTTCATCATAGGTACACGTCAACGATGACAGACAAATTGAGAATTTTTTTTCCAGAAAATCACATTGTAGGATTTTTAATTAATTAATTTGCAAATTATGGTGGAAAATAAGTATTTGGTCAATAACAAAAGTTTCTCAATACTTTGTTATATACCCTTTGTTGGCAATGACACAGGTCAAACGTTTTCTGTAAGTCTTTACAAGGTTTTCACACACTGTTGCTGGTATTTTGGCCCCTTCCTCCATGCAGATCTCCTCTAGAGCAGTGATGTTTTGGGGCTGTCGCTGGGCAACACAGACTTTCAACTCCCTCCAAAGATTTTCTATGGGGTTGAGATCTGGAGACTGGCTAGGCCACTCCAGGACCTTAAAATGCTTCCTTCGTTGCCCGGGCGGTGTGTTTGGGATCATTGTCATGCTGAAAGACCCAGCCACGTTTCATCTTCAATGTCCTTGCTGATGGAATGAGGTTTTCACTCAAAATCTCACGATACATGGCCCCATTCATTCTTTCCTTTACACGGATCAGTCGTCCTGGTCCCTTTGCAGAAAAACAGCCCCAAAGCATGATGTTTCCACCCCCATGCTTCACAGTAGGTATGGTGTTCTTTGGATGCAACTCAGCATTCTTTGTCCTCCAAAAAGGCGAGTTGAGTTTTTACCAAAAAGTTCTATTTTGGTTTCATCTGACCATATGACATTCTCCCAATCCTCTTCTGGATCATCCAAATGCACTCTAGCAAACTTCAGAGGGGCCTGGACATGTACTGTCTTAAGCAGGGGGACACGTCTGGCACTGCAGGATTTGAGTCCCTGGCGGCGTAGTGTGTTACTGATGGTAGGCTTTGTTACTTTGGTCCCAGCTCTCTGCAGGTCATTCACTAGGTCCCCCCGTGTGGTTCTGGGATTTTTGCTCACCGTTCTTGTGATCATTTTGACCCCACGGGATGAGATCTTGCGTGGAGCCCCAGATCGAGGGAGATTATCAGTGGTCTTGTATGTCTTCCATTTCCTAATAATTGCTCCCACAGTTGATTTCTTCAAACCAAGCTGCTTACCTATTGCAGATTCAGTCTTCCCAGCCTGGTGCAGGTCTACAATTTTGTTTCTGGTGTCCTTTGACAGCTCTTTGGTCTTGGCCATAGTGGAGTTTGGAGTGTGACTGTTTGAGGTTGTGGACAGGTGTCTTTTATACTGATAACAAGTTCAAACAGGTGCCATTAATACAGGTAACGAGTGGAGGACAGAGGAGCCTCTTAAAGAAGAAGTTACAGGTCTGTGAGAGCCAGAAATCTTGCTTGTTTGTAGGTGACCAAATACTTATTTTCCACCATAATTTGCAAATAAATTCATAAAAAATCCTACAATGTGATTTTCTGGATTTTTTTCCCTCAATTGTCTGTCATAGTTGACGTGTACCTATGATGAAAATTACAGGCCTCTCTCATATTTTTAAGTGGGAGAACCTGCACAATTGGTGGCTGACTAAATACTTTTTTTCCCCACTGTACGTGAGAATGCTATTCATTGACTACAGCTCAGCATTCAACACCATAGTGCCCTCAAAGCTCATCAACAAGCTAAGGACCCTGGGACTAAACACCTCCCTCTGCAACTGGATCCTGGACTTCCTGATGGGCCGCCACCAGGTGGTAAGGGTAGGTAACAACACATCTGCCACACTGATCCTCAACACGGGGGCCCCTCAGGGGAGCGTGCTCAGTCCCCTCCTGTACTCTCTGTTCACCCATGACTGCATGGCCAGGCACGACTCCAACACCATCATTAAGTTTGCCGACGACACAACAGTGGTAGGCCTGATCACCGACAACGATGAGACAGCCTACAGGGAGGAGGTCAGAGACCTGGCCGTGTGGTGCCAGGACAACAACCTCTCCCTCAACGTGACCAAGACAAAGGAGATGATTGTGGACTACAGGAAAAAAAAGAGGACTGAGCACGCCCCCATTCTCATCGACGGGGCTGTAGTGGAACAGGTTGAGAGCTTCAAGTTCCTTGATGTCCACATCACCAACGAACTATCATGGTCCAAACACACCAAGACAGTCGTGAAGAGGGCACGACAAAGCCTATTCCCCCTCAGGAGACTGAAAAGATTTGGCATGGGTCCTCAGATCCTCAAAAAATTCTACAGCTGCACCATCGAGAGCATCCTGACTGGTTGCATCACCGCCTGGTATGGCAACTGCTTGGCCTCCGACCGCAAGGCACTACAGAGGGTAGTGCGTACGGCCCAGTACATCACTGGGGCCAAGCTTCCTGCCATCCAGGACCTCTATACCAGGCGGTGTCAGAGGAAGGCCCTCAAAATTGTCAAAGACTCCAGCCACCCTAGTCATAGACTGTTCTCTCTGCTACCGCACGGCAAGCGGTACCGGAGTGCCAAGTCTAGGTCCAAAAGACTTCTCAACAGTTTCTACCCCCAAGCCGTAAGACTCCTGAACAGCTAATCATGGCTACCCGGACTATTTGCACTGCCCCCCCACCCCATCCTTTTACGCTGCTGCTACTCTGTTAATTATTTATGCATAGTCACTTTAACTCTACCCACATGTACATATTACCTCAATTACCTCGCCTAACCGGTACCCCAGCACATTGACTCTGCACCGGTACCCCCCTGTATATATAGCCTCCCTACTGTTATTTCACATTGACTCTGCACCGGCACCCCCCTGTATATATAGCCTCCCTACTGTCACTTTATTTTACTTCTGCTCTTTTTTTTCTCAACACTTTTTTTGTTGTTGTTTTATTTTTACTTTTTTTGTTAAAAATAAATGCACTGTTGGTTAAGGGCTGTAAGTAAGCATTTCACTGTAATGTCTGCACCTGTTGTATTCGGTGCATGTGACCAATAAAATTTGATTTGATTTGATTTGGTCTGAGTATAACTCGAATGTCTAGCAACCCAAAGGTTGCGTGTTCGAATCTCATCATGGACAACTTCAGCATTTTTGCTAATAAGCATTTTTTCAACTACTTACTACTTTCAGCTACTTTGCTAATACTTAGCATGTTAGCTAACCCTTCCACTTCCCCTAACCCTAACCTTAACCTTTTAACCTAACTCCTAACTTTAACCCTTAACCTAGGGGCTAGCCACCTAGCTAGCTAACGTTAGCCACAACAAATTGAAATGAATAATATATTATATGTGTATTGCAAATTCGTTACATATTGTACGAATTGCAATTCGTAACATACTATAAATCGTATTATATTGTCCAACAGCTATTACATTTGTAGTCCAATGTAATGTAAACTAATGTAAAGTAATATATCATACTAAATGGAGAATATAATACGTTTTGATCAGAGACCAGGTTGTGCCACAAGTACCCTTACCCTAGCCATAATACCCATACCCTTACCCTAGCCATAATACCCATACCCATACCCTAGCCATAATACCCATACCCTAGCCATAATACCCATACCCTTACCCTAGCCATAATACCCATACCCTTACCCTAGCCATAATACCCATACCCTTACCCTAGCCATAATACCCATACCCTTACCCTAGCCATAATACCCATACCCATACCCTAGCCATAATACCCATACTAGCAGCTAGCGACCCCCATTCCTACCACCACCCCGCTACCCAGCTAGCCGTCCTAACCCCGGTCCCTGCCTATCCGGATAGCTGCTAGCTCAGACCGTTAGACTGGAAATATAAACGCAGGGTCTGATAGATAGATGGTGCCGCTACTTGATGACTCGATGCACCACCGTCACTATCTGATCAAGTCAATATTCCTGGATAGATACATTTAGCTAGCTAACGGAGTTCCAGCTAACGGTGTGAGTGGGCTGTGTAGGACGGAGACAGGGGCTCCTAGAGCGGGTTTACCTGGAGGGATGACCCGCTGTTCCGCTCCGAGGCTGCTCTGCATCAAACCGAGTAGGAGCACACAGACCACGGCGACCCAACTCGACTCCATGGCCTTGGTGGTGAGACTTTCCGGGTGTAAATTGGCTACTGCAAACTACAGTATAATATCTCTCGCTCTCTTTCACTAACGTAGATTATTCGCCGTCGCTCCCATCTCCAATTCTCGCGAAACCTGCACAGGAGGGCAATCGTGTGAACATACCGTTACCCCGCCCTTTTCAGCCGGGTTCAAACCAATGAGAAGCAGCAGAGGGGTGATTGATGTGGTGTCACCCAATCAGAGCGCCAGACGGACGGAGTGTGGACCAATGGGAGCAGGACAGATGGAAGTCAGAAGCGGTGATTTTCCTGCCTCCCGGCCGCAGAAAGTTCTTGAAAATAAGAGACATTTGAATCTCGCTGCCACGTCGTAGGAATTCCTTCCCCAGGATGGGTGGGACGAGCTCTCTCTCTCTCGACACCCCCAGTAACGATGTTAGCTTATAGCTCATGTTTAGTTAGTTAGTAGAAGGTATATAGTGTTTAGTTTGTAGTTAGGAGCTCTAGTGTAGAAGGCTTAATGTGTCATATTCTACTCTACTGTAGCCTACTCTACTCAGTTGGCCAGTCAGTTCCATTGATAAGAACTATAGAATTCAATCACATTTATTAACAATTAATACAGACACAAATTACTCATCTTAAAAGGGCAATTCCACCACTGTTCAACCTCATTTTCATTATCTCCAGCACAATACCAGTGTCTACATATGTGAAAACGGCGCATTTCTACATTTTGTAGAATAAAAATATATAGTAAAAAAGTTCTACCCGATGACATTTTTAAAACAGTGATTTTCAAACACAGATTCACACAGGTGAAGTGGGGAGCAAGAAAATACCCTCCCTCTGGCCAGAAATACCCTCCCTCTGGCCAGAAATACCCTCCCTCTGGCCAGAAATACCCTCCCTCTGGCCAGAAATACCCTCCCTCTGGCCAGAAACTCCTTGCAGGTTTAGAAAATACCCTCCCTCTGGCCAGAAACTCCTTGCAGGTTTAGAAAATACCCTCCCTCTGGCCAGAAACTCCTTGCAGGTTTAGAAAATACCCTCCCTCTGGCCAGAAATACCCTCCCTCTGGCCAGAAATACCCTCCCTCTGGCCAGAAACTCCTTGGAGGTTTAGAAAATACCCTCCCTCTGGCCAGAAATACCCTCCCTCTGGCCAGAAATACCCTCCCTCTGGCCAGAAACTCCTTGGAGGTTTAGAAAATACCCTCCCTCTGGCCAGAAACTCCTTGGAGGTTTAGAAAATACCCTCCCTCTGGCCAGAAATACCCTCCCTCTGGCCAGAAACTCCTTGCAGGTTTAGAAAATCACAATTATCTTTTGAACCACAGGTCATAGAAACGCGCCATTTTCACATATGTAGACGCTGGTATGGTGCAGTTAATAATCAATATGAGGTTAAAAAGTGGCAGAATATGTAGGGTGATCTTTACTGAACAGAGAATATTATTGCATGTTATAAATAATAATGATAATAATACTATTATGCTTATTATAATTACTAGGTATAGTTAATGGTGTGGTCTAGTGGAGCAGCATTAAGGGCTCTTCAGCAACATGAGAGAAACATCTCCCTAAAGCTGGTCTCTCACATGTGTCTCAATGTTGGTTTACTGTTAGCTTTCTACAGATGAATGCACTAACTGTAAGTCGCTCTGGACAAGAGCATCTGCTAAATGACTAAAATGTACATGTACACTACCGGTCAAAAGCTTTAGAAAACCTACTCATTCAAGGGTTTTTCTTTATTTTTACTATTTTCTACATTGTAGAATAAGGGTGAAGACATCAAAACTATGAAATAACACATATGGAATCAGGTAGTAACCAAGAAAGTGTTAAACAAATCAAAATATATTTTATATTTGAGATTCTTCAAATAGCCACCCTTTGCCTTGATGACAGCTTTGCACACTCTTGGCATTCTCTCAACCAGCTTCATGAAGTAGTCACCTGCAATGCATTTAATCTTTCCTTCTTAATGTGTTTGAGCCAATCAGTTGTGTTGTGACAAGGTAGGGGGGGTATACAGAAGATAGCCCTATTTGCAGTTGCGAAAACCATCAAGCGCTATGATTAAACTGGCTCTCATGAGGTCTGCCACAGGAATGGAAGACCCAGAGTTACCTCTGCTGCAGAGGATAAGTCCATTAGAGTTACCAGCCTCAGAAATTGCAGCCCAACTAAATGCTTCACAGAGTTCAAGTATGGTTTGGGATGAGTCGGACCGCAGAGTGAAGGAAAAGCAGCCGACAAGTGCTCAGCATATGTGGGAACTCCTTCAAGACGGTTGGAAAAGCATTCCAGTGTCACGCCCTGATCTGGAGAGACTGTTATTCTCTAGGTAGTTTGGTCAGGGTGTGAAACTCTATGTTATAATTTCTATGTTTAGGATCTAGAATTGTATTTCTAGGTTTGGCCGGCTGTAATTCCCAATCAGAGGCAGCTGTCACTCGTTGTCTCTGATTGGGGATCATCCTTCAGTAGCCTGGTTGCCTTCCTTCGTTGTGGGATCTAGTTTGTGTTCCTGTTTGGCTGGATGTTGTATAGCCCATTGGACTGTCACGTCACGTTGTTTTGTTGTTTATTCTATAAAATAAACATGTACGCTTTTCACGCTGCACCTTGGTCCGACCCGTCTCTCAACGTTCGTGACATCCAGGTGAATCTGGTTGAGAGAATGTCAAGCGTGGTCATCAAGGCAAAGGGTGGCTATTTGAAGAATCTCAAATATAAAATATATTTTGATTTCTTTAACGCTTTCTTGGTTACTACATGATTCCATATGTGTTATTTCATAGTTTTGATGTCTTCACCCTTATTCTACAATGTAGAAAATAGTAAAAATAAAGAAAAACCCTTGAATGAGTAGGTGTCCTAAAACTTTTGACCGGTAGTGTAAATGTAAACACACACACTCCACACACTAACACACACACACACACACACACACTAACACACACACACACACACACACACACTAACACACACGCACACGCATGCGCACGCACGCACACACACGCACGCACGCACACGCACGCACGCACGCACGCACACACGCACGCACGCACGCACGCACGCACGCACGCACGCACACACACACACACACACACACACACACACACACACACACAAGACACTGTAAAAAGTAATTTGTTCTGCTAACTCCATTTTCTTGTGGAAACCCGTTGCCTAGGAACATTGGAGTAACCCAACTCAATGTATGTCAGTGTTCAATACTTACAGTAATTAAGTGACATCAGCATCCATATGGTTATCTTTTTAAGGTCTAAATACTGAACTGTTGTGTGTTTTAAGAACCTTTTGACACTAAATTGCATTATATATTCTGAACAATAACGACTGAAGTTACCTGAACATCAATATTTGTTGTAGTGAACATAAAAATGTAAGGTCCCTTCTACTTAAATTACAAACGTTCATTACACATTTTTGTCAATGTAAGTAGTTCTGATTAGTCTGATTTCAGTGGGCGTGTCTTAATGTTTCATGTATCTTACTATTTGTCATTTGAACCCAGCGAATATGAGTCCCTCTGTTCTCACCTACAGTATGTGGTATTGTATTAGGATCCCCATTAGCTGTTGTGAAAGCAGCAGCTACTCTTCCTGGGGTCCACACAAAACATGAAACATGACATAATACAGAACATTAATAGACAAGAACAGCTCAAGGACAGAACTACATACGTTTTTAAAAAGGCACACGTAGCCTACATATCAATACATACACACAAACTATCTAGGTCAAATAGGGGAGAGGTGTTGTGCCGTGAGGTGTTGCTTTATCTGTTTTTTTAAACCAGGTTTGCTGTTTATTTGAGCAATATGAGATGGAACGGAGTTCCATGCAATAATGGCTCTATATAATACTGTACGCTTTCTTGAATTTGTTCTGGATTTGGGGACTGTGAAAAGACCCCTGGTGGCATGTCTGGTGGGGTAAGTGTGTGTGTCAGAGCTGTGTGTAAGTTGACTATGCAAACAATTTGGGATTTCCAACACATTTCTTTATCTTTTTTTTAAGAAGTGATGCAGTCAGTCTCTCCTCAACTCTTAGCCAAGACAGACTGGCAGAGAGACTGGCAGAGAGACTGGCAGAGAGACTGGCATGAAGAGTATTTATATCAGCCCTCTGATTACAATGAAGAGCAAGACGTGCCGCTCTGTTCTGGGCCAGCTGCAGCTTAACTAGGTCTTTCCTTGCAGCACTCGACCATATGACTGGACAATAATCAAGATAAGACAAAACTAGAGTCTGCAGGACTTGCTTTTTGGAGTGTGGTGTCAAAAAAGCAGAGCATCTCTTTATTATGGACAGACCTCTCCCTATCTTTACAACCATTGACCCCCGAGTAGCGCAGCGGTCTATGGCACTTGAGGCATTCTACAGACCCGGGTTCGATCCCAGGCCGTGTCACAGCCGGCCGTGACTGGGACACAAGAGCACAATGTCCCCATGCACAAAGCGAGGTCCATACAGAAATGTTGTCGAAATTGGTGTGGAAGAACTTGACATGCACAGAGCCCTGACCTCAACCCCATCGAACACCTTTGGGATGAATTGGAACGCCGACTGCGAGCCAGCCCTAATCAACAAACATCAGCGCCCGACCTCACTAATGCTCTTGTGGCTGAATGGAAGCAAGTCCCTGCAGCAATGTTCCAACATCTAGTGGAAAGCCTTCCCAGAAGAGTGGAGGCTGTTATAGCAGCAAAGGGGGGACCAACTCCATATTAATGCCCATGATTTTGGAATGAGATGTTCGATGAGCAGGTGTCCACATACTTTTGGTGATGTAGTGTAGTACTGTTCGTTAACCCTGTTAGTAACCCTACTAGATAGCAGTGGTGGAAAAAGTACCCAATTGTCATACTTGAGTAAAAGTAAAGATACCTTAATAGAAAATGACTCAAGTAAAAGTCACCCAGTAAAATACTACTTGAGTAATAGTCTAATAGTATTTGGTTTTAAAGATACTTAAGTATCAAAATTAAATATAATTGCTAAAATATATTTAGGTATCATGGTGTCCTGTGTAGCTCAGTTGGTAGAGCATGGCACAGGGGGACCAGTAGGACAATGTATCACTACTGTAAGTCACTCTGGATAAGAGCATCTGTTAAATTACTCAAATGTAAATATTGTACAAATATTTTCAAATTCCTTACATTAAGCAAACCAGACGGCGCCATTTTCTTCTTTTTTTGTTTACGGATAGCCAGGGGCGCGCTCTAAAACTCAAGACCTCATTTAAAAACGAAGCATGTGTTTAGTGAGTCTGCCAGATCAGAGGCAGTATGGATGACCAGGGATGTTGATAAGTGCGTGAATTAGACAATTTTCCTGTCCTGCTAAGCATTAAAAATTTAACGAGTACTTTTGGGTGTCAGGGAAAATGTATGGAGTAAAAAGTATATAATATTCTTTAGGAATGTAGTGAAGTAAAAGTAAAAGTTGACAAAAATATAAATAGTGAGGTACAGATACCAAAAAATAACTACTTAATTTTTGCTTAAGTACTTTACAACTATGCTAGATAGTACTGTTTATTACCCCTGTTAGTAACCCTGTTAGTAACCCTACTACATAGTACTGTTTATTACCCCTGTTAGTAACCCTGTTAGTAACCCTGTTAGTAACCCTGTTAGTAACCCTGTTAGTAACCCTACTACATAGTACTGTGTATTACCCCTGTTAGTAACCCTGTTAGTAACCCTGTTAGTAACCCTGTTAGTAACCCTGTTAGTAACCCTGTTAGTAACCCTACTACATAGTACTGTTTATTACCCCTGTTAGTAACCCTGTTAGTAACCCTGTTAGTAACCCTGTTAGTAACCCTGTTAGTAACCCTGTTAGTAACCCTACTACATAGTACTGTTTATTACCCCTGTTAGTAACCCTGTTAGTAACCCTGTTAGTAACCCTGTTAGTAACCCTGTTAGTAACCCTACTACATAGTACTGTTTATTACCCCTGTTAGTAACCCTGTTAGTAACCCTACTACATAGTACTGTTTATTACCCCTGTTAGTAACCCTGTTAGTAACCCTGTTAGTAACCCTGTTAGTAACCCTGTTAGTAACCCTACTACATAGTACTGTTTATTACCCCTGTTAGTAACCCTGTTAGTAACCCTGTTAGTAACCCTGTTAGTAACCCTGTTAGTAACCCTGTTAGTAACCCTACTACATAGTACTGTTTATTACCCCTGTTAGTAACCCTGTTAGTAACCCTGTTAGTAACCCTGTTAGTAACCCTGTTAGTAACCCTGTTAGTAACCCTACTACATAGTACTGTTTATTACCCCTGTTAGTAACCCTGTTAGTAACCCTGTTAGTAACCCTGTTAGTAACCCTGTTAGTAACCCTACTACATAGTACTGTTTATTACCCCTGTTAGTAACCCTGTTAGTAACCCTGTTAGTAACCCTGTTATTACCCCTGTTAGTAACCCTGTTAGTAACCCTGTTAGTAACCCTGTTAGTAACCCTGTTAGTAACCCTACTACATAGTACTGTTTATTACCCCTGTTAGTAACCCTGTTAGTAACCCTGTTAGTAACCCTGTTAGTAACCCTGTTAGTAACCCTGTTATTACCCCTGTTAGTAACCCTGTTATTACCCCTGTTAGTAACCCTGTTAGTAACCCTGTTAGTAACCCTGTTAGTAACCCTGTTAGTAACCCTACTACATAGTACTGTTTATTACCCCTGTTAGTAACCCTGTTAGTAACCCTGTTAGTAACCCTGTTAGTAACCCTGTTAGTAACCCTACTACATAGTACTGTTTATTACCCCTGTTAGTAACCCTGTTAGTAACCCTGTTAGTAACCCTGTTATTACCCCTGTTAGTAACCCTGTTAGTAACCCTGTTAGTAACCCTACTACATAGTACTGTTTATTACCCCTGTTAGTAACCCTGTTAGTAACCCTGTTAGTAACCCTGTTAGTAACCCTGTTAGTAACCCTGTTAGTAACCCTACTACATAGTACTGTTTATTACCCCTGTTAGTAACCCTGTTAGTAACCCTGTTAGTAACCCTGTTATTACCCCTGTTAGTAACCCTGTTAGTAACCCTGTTAGTAACCCTGTTATTACCCCTGTTAGTAACCCTGTTAGTAACCCTGTTAGTAACCCTGTTAGTAACCCTACTACATAGTACTGTTTATTACCCCTGTTAGTAACCCTGTTAGTAACCCTGTTAGTAACCCTGTTATTACCCCTGTTAGTAACCCTGTTAGTAACCCTGTTAGTAACCCTGTTTATTACCCCTGTTAGTAACCCTGTTAGTAACCCTGTTAGTAACCCTGTTAGTAACCCTGTTAGTAACCCTACTACATAGTACTGTTTATTACCCCTGTTAGTAACCCTGTTAGTAACCCTGTTAGTAACCCTGTTAGTAACCCTGTTAGTAACCCTACTACATAGTACTGTTTATTACCCCTGTTAGTAACCCTGTTAGTAACCCTGTTAGTAACCCTGTTAGTAACCCTGTTAGTAACCCTACTACATAGTACTGTTTATTACCCATGTTAGTAACCCTGTTAGTAACCCTGTTAGTAACCCTGTTAGTAACCCTGTTAGTAACCCTGTTATTACCCCTGTTAGTAACCCTGTTAGTAACCCTGTTAGTAACCCTGTTAGTAACCCTACTACATAGTACTGTTTATTACCCCTGTTAGTAACCCTGTTAGTAACCCTGTTAGTAACCCTGTTAGTAACCCTGTTAGTAACCCTGTTAGTAACCCTGTTAGTAACCCTACTACATAGTACTGTTTATTACCCCTGTTAGTAACCCTGTTAGTAACCCTGTTAGTAACCCTACTACATAGTACTGTTTATTACCCCTGTTAGTAACCCTGTTAGTAACCCTGTTAGTAACCCTACTACATAGTACTGTTTATTACCCCTGTTAGTAACCCTGTTAGTAACCCTGTTAGTAACCCTGTTAGTAACCCTGTTAGTAACCCTACTACATAGTACTGTTTATTACCCCTGTTAGTAACCCTGTTAGTAACCCTGTTAGTAACCCTGTTAGTAACCCTGTTAGTAACCCTACTACATAGTACTGTTTATTACCCCTGTTAGTAACCCTGTTAGTAACCCTGTTAGTAACCCTGTTAGTAACCCTACTACATAGTACTGTTTATTACCCCTGTTAGTAACCCTGTTAGTAACCCTGTTAGTAACCCTGTTAGTAACCCTGTTAGTAACCCTACTACATAGTACTGTTTATTACCCCTGTTAGTAACCCTGTTAGTAACCCTGTTAGTAACCCTGTTAGTAACCCTGTTAGTAACCCTGTTTATTACCCCTGTTAGTAACCCTGTTAGTAACCCTGTTAGTAACCCTGTTAGTAACCCTGTTAGTAACCCTGTTAGTAACCCTACTACATAGTACTGTTTATTACCCCTGTTAGTAACCCTGTTAGTAACCCTGTTAGTAACCCTGTTAGTAACCCTGTTAGTAACCCTACTACATAGTACTGTTTATTACCCCTGTTAGTAACCCTGTTAGTAACCCTGTTAGTAACCCTGTTAGTAACCCTGTTAGTAACCCTGTTAGTAACCCTACTACATAGTACTGTTTATTACCCCTGTTAGTAACCCTGTTAGTAACCCTGTTAGTAACCCTGTTAGTAACCCTGTTAGTAACCCTGTTAGTAACCCTACTACATAGTACTGTTTATTACCCCTGTTAGTAACCCTGTTAGTAACCCTGTTATTACCCCTGTTAGTAACCCTGTTAGTAACCCTGTTAGTAACCCTGTTAGTAACCCTGTTAGTAACCCTACTACATAGTACTGTTTATTACCCCTGTTAGTAACCCTGTTAGTAACCCTGTTAGTAACCCTGTTAGTAACCCTGTTAGTAACCCTACTACATAGTACTGTTTATTACCCCTGTTAGTAACCCTGTTAGTAACCCTGTTTATTACCCCTGTTAGTAACCCTACTACATAGTACTGTTTATTACCCCTGTTAGTAACCCTGTTAGTAACCCTGTTTATTACCCCTGTTAGTAACCCTGTTAGTAACCCTGTTAGTAACCCTGTTTATTACCCCTGTTAGTAACCCTGTTAGTAACCCTGTTAGTACCCCTGTTAGTAACCCTACTACATAGTACTGTTTATTACCCCTGTTAGTAACCCTGTTAGTAACCCTGTTAGTAACCCTGTTTATTACCCCTGTTAGTAACCCTGTTAGTAACCCTGTTTATTACCCCTGTTAGTAACCCTGTTAGTAAACCTGTTAGTAACCCTGTTAGTAACCCTGTTAGTAACCCTGTTAGTAACCCTACTACATAGTACTGTTTATTACCCCTGTTAGTAACCCTGTTAGTAACCCTGTTAGTAACCCTGTTAGTAACCCTGTTAGTAACCCTACTACATAGTACTGTTTATTACCCCTGTTAGTAACCCTGTTAGTAACCCTGTTAGTAACCCTGTTAGTAACCCTGTTAGTAACCCTGTTAGTAACCCTGTTAGTAACCCTACTACATAGTACTGTTTATTACCCCTGTTAGTAACCCTGTTAGTAACCCTGTTAGTAACCCTGTTAGTAACCCTGTTAGTAACCCTGTTAGTAACCCTACTACATAGTACTGTTTATTACCCCCTGTTAGTAACCCTGTTAGTAACCCTGTTAGTAACCCTGTTAGTAACCCTGTTAGTAACCCTACTACATAGTACTGTTTATTACCCCTGTTAGTAACCCTGTTAGTAACCCTGTTAGTAACCCTGTTAGTAACCCTGTTAGTAACCCTACTACATAGTACTGTTTATTACCCCTGTTAGTAACCCTGTTAGTAACCCTGTTAGTAACCCTGTTAGTAACCCTGTTAGTAACCCTGTTAGTAACCCTACTACATAGTACTGATTATTACCCCTGTTAGTAACCCTGTTAGTAACCCTACTACATAGTACTGTTTATTACCCCTGTTAGTAACCCTGTTAGTAACCCTGTTAGTAACCCTGTTAGTACCCCTGTTAGTAACCCTGTTAGTAACCCTGTTTATTACCCCTGTTAGTAACCCTGTTAGTAACCCTGTTAGTAACCCTGTTAGTAACCCTGTTAGTAACCCTGTTAGTAACCCTACTACATAGTACTGTTTATTACCCCTGTTAGTAACCCTGTTAGTAACCCTGTTAGTAACCCTGTTAGTAACCCTGTTAGTAACCCTACTACATAGTACTGTTTATTACCCCTGTTAGTAACCCTGTTAGTAACCCTGTTAGTAACCCTGTTAGTAACCCTGTTAGTAACCCTGTTAGTAACCCTACTACATAGTACTGTTTATTACCCCTGTTAGTAACCCTGTTAGTAACCCTGTTAGTAACCCTGTTAGTAACCCTGTTAGTAACCCTGTTAGTAACCCTACTACATAGTACTGTTTATTACCCCCTGTTAGTAACCCTGTTAGTAACCCTGTTAGTAACCCTGTTAGTAACCCTACTACATAGTACTGTTTATTACCCCTGTTAGTAACCCTGTTAGTAACCCTGTTAGTAACCCTGTTAGTAACCCTGTTAGTAACCCTACTACATAGTACTGTTTATTACCCCTGTTAGTAACCCTGTTAGTAACCCTGTTAGTAACCCTGTTAGTAACCCTGTTTATTACCCCTGTTAGTAACCCTGTTAGTAACCCTGTTAGTAACCCTGTTAGTAACCCTGTTTATTACCCCTGTTAGTAACCCTGTTAGTAACCCTGTTAGTAACCCTGTTAGTAACCCTGTTAGTAACCCTGTTAGTAACCCTACTACATAGTACTGTTTATTACCCCTGTTAGTAACCCTGTTAGTAACCCTGTTAGTAACCCTGTTAGTAACCCTGTTAGTAACCCTACTACATAGTACTGTTTATTACCCCTGTTAGTAACCCTGTTTATTACCCCTGTTAGTAACCCTGTTAGTAACCCTGTTAGTAACCCTGTTAGTAACCCTACTACATAGTACTGTTTATTACCCCTGTTAGTAAACCCTGTTTATTACCCCTGTTAGTAACCCTGTTAGTAACCCTGTTAGTAACCCTGTGTAACCCTGTTAGTAACCCTGTTAGTAAAGCCTACTACATAGTACTGTTTATTACCCCTGTTAGTAACCCTGTTTTATTACCCCTGTTAGTAACCCTGTTAGTAACCCTGTTAGTAAAAACCCTGTTAGTAACCCTACTACAACATAGTACTGTTTATTACCCCTGTTAGTACCCTGTTTATTACCCCTGTTAGTAACCCTGTTAGTAACCCTGTTAGTAACCCTGTTTAGTAACCCTGTTATAACCCTGTTAGTTAACCCTACTACATAGTACTGTTTATTACCCTGTTAGTAACCCTGTATAGTAACCCTGTTAGTAACCCTGTTAGTAACCCTGTTATTACCCCTGTTAGTAACCCTGTTAGTAACCCTGTTAGTAACCCTGTTAGTAACCCTGTTAGTAAGCCTACTACATAGTACTGTTTATTACCCCTGTTAGTAACCCTGTTTATTACCCCTGTTAGTAACCCTGTTAGTAACCCTGTTAGTAACCCTGTTAGTAACCCTGTTAGTAAGCCTACTACATAGTACTGTTTATTACCCCTGTTAGTAACCCTGTTTATTACCCCTGTTAGTAACCCTGTTAGTAACCCTGTTAGTAACCCTGTTAGTAACCCTGTTAGTAACCCTACTACATAGTACTGTTTATTACCCCTGTTAGTAACCCTGTTAGTAACCCTGTTAGTAACCCTGTTAGTAACCCTGTTAGTAACCCTGTTAGTAACCCTACTACATAGTACTGTTTATTACCCCTGTTAGTAACCCTGTTAGTAACCCTGTTAGTAACCCTGTTAGTAACCCTGTTAGTAACCCTACTACATAGTACTGTTTATTACCCCTGTTAGTAACCCTGTTAGTAACCCTGTTAGTAACCCTGTTAGTAACCCTGTTAGTAACCCTGTTAGTACCCCTGTTAGTACCCCTGTTAGTAACCCTGTTAGTAACCCTGTTAGTAACCCTGTTTATTACCCCTGTTAGTAACCCTGTTAGTAACCCTGTTAGTAACCCTGTTAGTAACCCTACTACATAGTACTGTTTATTACCCCTGTTAGTAACCCTGTTAGTAACCCTGTTAGTAACCCTGTTAGTAACCCTACTACATAGTACTGTTTATTACCCCTGTTAGTAACCCTGTTAGTAACCCTGTTAGTAACCCTGTTAGTAACCCTGTTAGTAACCCTACTACATAGTACTGTTTATTACCCCTGTTAGTAACCCTGTTAGTAACCCTACTACATAGTACTGTTTATTACCCCTGTTAGTAACCCTGTTAGTAACCCTGTTAGTAACCCTGTTAGTAACCCTGTTAGTAACCCTGTTAGTAACCCTGTTTATTACCCCTGTTATTACCCCTGTTAGTAACCCTGTTAGTAACCCTGTTAGTAACCCTGTTAGTAACCCTGTTAGTAACCCTGTTAGTAACCCTACTACATAGTACTGTTTATTACCCCTGTTAGTAACCCTGTTAGTAACCCTGTTAGTAACCCTGTTAGTAACCCTGTTAGTAACCCTACTACATAGTACTGTTTATTACCCCTGTTAGTAACCCTGTTAGTAACCCTGTTAGTAACCCTGTTAGTAACCCTACTACATAGTACTGTTTATTACCCCTGTTAGTAATCAATCAATTTTATTTTATATAGCCCTTCTTACATCAGCTAATATCTCGAAGTGCTGTACAGAAACCCAGCCTAAAACCCCAAACAGCTAGTAATGCAGGTGTAGAAGCACGGTGGCTAGGAAAAACTCCCTAGAAAGGCGAAAGCCTAGGAAGAAACCTAGAGAGGAACCAGGCTATGAGGGGTGGCCAGTCCTCTTCTGGCTGTGCCGGGTGGAGATTATAACAGAACCATGCCAAGATGTTCAAAAATGTTCATAAGTGACAAGCATGGTCAAATAATAATCAGGAATAAATCTCAGTTGGCTTTTCATAGCCGATCATTAAGAGTTGAAAACAGCAGGTCTGGGACAGGTAGGGGTTCATAACCGCAGGCAGAACAGTTGAAACTGGAATAGCAGCAAGGCCAGGCGGACTGGGGACAGCAAGGAGTCACCACGGCCGGTAGTCCCGACGTATGGTCCTAGGGCTCAGGTCTCTCAGTTGGCTTTTCATAGCCGATCATTAAAGAGTTGAAAACAGCAGGTCTGGGACAGGTAGGGGTTTCGTACTGTTTATTACCCCTGTTAGTAACCCTGTTAGTAACCCTGTTAGTAACCCTGTTAGTAACCCTGTTAGTAACCCTGTTAGTAACCCTACTACATAGTACTGTTTATTACCCCTGTTAGTAACCCTGTTAGTAACCCTGTTAGTAACCCTGTTAGTAACCCTGTTAGTAACCCTGTTAGTAACCCTACTACATAGTACTGTTTATTACCCCTGTTAGTAACCCTGTTAGTAACCCTGTTAGTAACCCTGTTAGTAACCCTGTTAGTAACCCTACTACATAGTACTGTTTATTACCCCTGTTAGTAACCCTGTTAGTAACCCTGTTAGTAACCCTGTTAGTAACCCTGTTAGTAACCCTACTACATAGTACTGTTTATTACCCCTGTTAGTAACCCTGTTAGTAACCCTACTACATAGTACTGTTTATTACCCCTGTTAGTAACCCTGTTAGTAACCCTGTTAGTAACCCTGTTAGTAACCCTGTTAGTAACCCTGTTTATTACCCCTGTTATTACCCCTGTTATTACCCCTGTTAGTAACCCTGTTAGTAACCCTGTTAGTAACCCTACTACATAGTACTGTTTATTACCCCTGTTAGTAACCCTGTTAGTAACCCTGTTAGTAACCCTGTTAGTAACCCTGTTAGTAACCCTGTTAGTAACCCTACTACATAGTACTGTTTATTACCCCTGTTAGTAACCCTGTTAGTAACCCTGTTAGTAACCCTGTTAGTAACCCTGTTAGTAACCCTGTTAGTAACCCTACTACATAGTACTGTTTATTACCCCTGTTAGTAACCCTGTTAGTAACCCTGTTAGTAACCCTGTTAGTAACCCTGTTAGTAACCCTGTTAGTAACCCTACTACATAGTACTGTTTATTACCCCTGTTAGTAACCCTGTTAGTAACCCTGTTAGTAACCCTGTTAGTAACCCTACTACATAGTACTGTTTATTACCCCTGTTAGTAACCCTGTTAGTAACCCTGTTAGTAACCCTGTTAGTAACCCTGTTAGTAACCCTACTACATAGTACTGTTTATTACCCCTGTTAGTAACCCTGTTAGTAACCCTGTTAGTAACCCTGTTAGTAACCCTGTTTATTACCCCTGTTAGTAACCCTGTTAGTAACCCTGTTAGTAACCCTGTTAGTAACCCTGTTTATTACCCCTGTTAGTAACCCTGTTAGTAACCCTGTTAGTAACCCTGTTAGTAACCCTACTACATAGTACTGTTTATTACCCCTGTTAGTAACCCTGTTAGTAACCCTGTTAGTAACCCTGTTAGTAACCCTACTACATAGTACTGTTTATTACCCCTGTTAGTAACCCTGTTTATTACCCCTGTTAGTAACCCTGTTAGTAACCCTGTTAGTAACCCTGTTAGTAACCCTACTACATAGTACTGTTTATTACCCCTGTT
>CM062511.1:34585855-34593355 GCA_031479575.1 Coregonus ussuriensis | reverse complement strand
TGTGTAGTGTCCTGTCTGGGTGTAGCTCACTGAAGGGCTGTAGTTCTCTAGACTTCTACAACACTGAAGGTTCTGGAACTCTCCTGTCTGCATCTCCACGGCAACCGCCTGTTCCTCCCTGGTCGCCGGGCAGTACTGTAGGGGCAGCGTCTCCATGGCAACGTGAGCCAGGCCCAGCCGACACCCACCCGACAACGAGACAGGAGAGGATGGGGCCGTGAGGAAGGCCTGATCATCCTCATCATCATCTTCATCATGCTCATCATCGTTGGTCTCCAGGAACTCCATGGAGGCTTCCCACAGACTGCCCTCTGACAGAGAGATGTTACAACTACAACGTTACTACAGACTGCCCTCTGACAGAGAGATGTTACAACTACAACGTTACTACAGACTGCCCTCTGACAGAGAGATGTTACAACTACAACGTTACTACAGACTGCCCTCTGACAGAGAGATGTTACAACTACAACGTTACTACAGACTGCCCTCTGACAGAGAGATGTTACAACTACAACGTTACTACAGACTGCCCTCTGACAGAGAGATGTTACAACTACAACGTTACTACAGACTGCCCTCTGACAGAGAGATGTTACAACTACAACGTTACTACAGACTGCCCTCTGACAGAGAGATGTTACAACTACAACGTTACTACAGACTGCCCTCTGACAGAGAGATGTTACAACTACAACGTTACTACAGACTGCCCTCTGACAGAGAGATGTTACAACTACAACGTTACTACAGACTGCCCTCTGACAGAGAGATGTTACAACTACAACGTTACTACAGACTGCCCTCTGACAGAGAGATGTTACAACTACAACGTTACTACAGACTGCCCTCTGACAGAGAGATGTTACAACTACAACGTTACTACAGACTGCCCTCTGACAGAGAGATGTTACAACTACAACGTTACTACAGACTGCCCTCTGACAGAGAGATGTTACAACTACAACGTTACCACAGACTACCCCAGAGGTTTGAACATAAATTATTTTCCAATCCTTTAGTTCTGAACAGAACCATAATTTTTTTCGTTCCGTTCCACTGTTCCAATCAGCAAAATTAAGTTCTGAACCGGTTCGAACCACCAAAAAAGTAGCGGTTTATATTGTTCCTTTCTGTTCCCACAGAATTCTACCTACGGAGGAGCGGCTTGTATGGAGGAACTTTGAATGTCTTTGAACTTCAGAGTTGGTTTAACGCTGGACCTGAAGTAGCTAGCTAGCTAACAAGCTTGTGTGTGCAGAGCGGCACCAGAATTAAAAACACGTTAAGGCACTGCATCGCAGTGCTAGTTGTGCCACTAGAGATCCTGGTTCGAGTCCAGGCTCTGTCGCAGCCGGCCGCCACCGGGAGACCCATGGGGCGGCGCATAATTGGCCCAGCGCCGTCCAGGGTAGGTGAGGGTTTGGCCGGCAGGGATGTTCTTGTCCCATAGCGCACTAGCGACTCCTGTGGCAGGCCTGGGCACAGTGCACGCTTACTCGGTCGCCAGGTGTACGGTGTTTCCTCCGGCACATTGGTGCGGCTGGCTTCCAGGTTGAGCGGGCACTGTGTCAAGAAGCAGTGCGGCTAGGTTGGGTTGTGTTTCGGAGGACACATGACTCTCGACCTTCGCCTCTCCCGTGTCCGTACGGGGATTGCAGCGATGGGACAAGACTGTAACTACCAATTGGATACCACAAAATTCCCCAACTGGTGGTTCTTTTTGGACATTAAAAGGCTGTAAAACACCAGCGAATCAAAAGAAAAAAAGGAGGATATTTTAAAATATTTAAAAACACGTCTTACATTTTTGTAGTTAATCCAATGTGAAATGTGACAACTATAGTATCCCTAACAGGCATTTAAAAAGTTAATCCATTCTTCTCTAATTAAAAATCTCTCTCCCCATCTTCTGAATCATACTTGTAACGTCAGTAGGCTACCGCTATGCTGCGGAGGGGGAGGGGCTACAGCTATGCTGCGGAGGGGGAGGGGCTACCGCTATGCTGCGGAGGGGGAGGGGCTACAGCTATGCTGCGGAGGGGGAGGGGCTACAGCTATGCTGCGGAGGGGGAGGGGCTACAGCTATGCTGCGGAGGGGGAGGGGCTACCGCTATGCTGCGGAGGGGGAGGGGCTACAGCTATGCTGCGGAGGGGGAGGGGCTACAGCTATGCTGCGGAGGGGGAGGGGCTACAGCTATGCTGCGGAGGGGGAGGGGCATGTAGCCTACACAAACACACATTGGCATTAGATTTTCAACTGGCAGGCAGGCAGACACTGTGCACAACTACCTGTGAAGTAATGATCCGTTTCCTTTTTGGTATTGGCCATCTACCGTAAATCAAATCAAATCAAATCAGCGGCCTGTCAGGAAGTCCAGGATCAGTTGATAAATGGCAGGCTGTCATCTATCCACTGGTCTATGTAGTTCATGTGGTACATGTTGCCACGGTTATATTCCACATTCAATTGATTTCAATACAATATCAATGTGAGTGATTCATTTGTACGCTATTGATTACAGTAGATTACAGGGTCCTGGAGGGCTGAAACACCTCTGGTTTTCATCCTCTCCTTCTAATCAGGGGATAATTCAGACCTGGGACACCAGGGTTCGTCAACTCCGGTCCTGGAGGGCTGAAACACCTCTGGTTTTCATCCTCTCCTTCTAATCAGGGGATAATTCAGACCTGGGACACCAGGTGAGTGCAATTAACTACCAGGTAGAAATAAAAAACAGAAGTGTTTCGGCCTCCAGGACCGGAGTTGACGAACCCTGCCGTAGAACAAGCTAATCATTTCCAGTTTAGAGTGGATACTTGGTAAATGTTGGTGCATGTGCAGTTTATAAGGTACACATTTGACATGTATTAATATCCTTTTTATGTTTTGGTCTTCAAAATATCACGACCTATTTCAGCATATTGATTCTGAATTTGGACATTTAAAACCAGTGCTTGGACACTCAGCCATAAATCACAAAGCCATGACAACTGGAAGCAGCAACGGTATCATTTTCAACTTATGTTTTAGGAATATAAATGATCATTCTAACATTCTTCAACAGGGTTCTATTGAATCAGGCAACAACTACTGAATGAGTCCAAAAACGGGCTATGATTGATTGATTGATTGATTGATTGATTGATTGATTTTGATAATATAACTGAAATCGTGAAAATACTTTTGTCTTGCCTACTACAACATTACTACAGCATTACTACAGATTGCCCTCTGAGACATGTTACAACTACAATGTTACTACAACATTACTACAACGTTACAACAACACTACTACAACATTACTACAATGTTACTACAGATTGCCCTGAGACATGTTACAACTACAATGTTACTACAACACTACTACAACGTTACAACACTACTACAACATTACTACAGATTGCCCTCTGAGACATGTTACAACTACAACATTACTACAACGTTACTACTACAACGTTACTACAACACTACTACAACGTTACTACAACACTACTACAACATTACTACAACGTTACTACAGATTGCCCTCTGAGACATGTTACAACTACAACGTTACTACAACCCTACTACAACACTACTACAACGTTACTACAACACTACTACAACACTACTACAACGTTACTACAACATTACTACAATGTTACAACAACACTACTACAACATTACTACAATGTTACTACAGATTGCCCTCTGAGACATGTTACAACTACAATGTTACTACAACACTACTACAACATTACTACAACACTACTACAACGTTACAACACTACTACAACGTTACAACACTACTACAACATTACTACAGATTGCCCTCTGAGACATGTTACAACTACAACGTTACTACAACGTTACTACTACAACTTTACTACAACACTACTACAACCCTTACTACAACACTACTACAACGTTACTACAACACTACTACAACATTACTACAACGTTACTACAGATTGCCCTCTGAGACATGTTACAACTACAACGTTACTACAACCCTACTACAACACTACTACAACGTTACCACAACACTACTACAACGTTACTACAACACTACTACAACACTACTACAACGTTACTACAACATAGTATTTTTTACTCTAAACTCAGTCTGACCTGTGTCGGTCTCCTCCTCTGGATGGGTCCCTAGAGTCAGTCTGCAGAGAACAACAGAGAACAGATGAGACACACATTATATATATACACACAGTGCTTTCGGAATGTATTCAGACCCCTTGACTTACTCCACATTTTGTTACGTTACAGACTTATTCTAAAATAGATTAAATACATTTTCTCCCTCAAAAAAAGTTTTTTAATAAAAAATAAAAATCTGAAATACCTTATTTACATAAGTATTCAGACCCTTTGCTATGAGACTCGAAATTGAGCTCAGGTGCATTCTGTTTCCATTGATCATCCTTGAGATGATGCTACAACTTGATTGGAGTCCACCTGTGGTAAATTCAATTGATTGGACATGATTTGGAAAGGCACACACCTGTCTATATAAGGTCCCACAGTTGACAGTGCATGTCAGAGCAAAAACCAGGTCATGAGGTCGAAGGAATTGTCCATAGAGCTCCGAGATGGGATTGTGTCGATGCACAGATCTGGGGAAGGGTCCCAAAAAATGTCTGTGCATTGAAGGTCCCCAAGAACACTGTGGCCTCCATCATTCTTCAATGGAAGAAGTTTGGAATCAAATCAAATCAAATTATATTTGTCACATACACGTGTTTAGCAGATGTTATAGCAGGTGTAGCGAAATGCTTGTCACCAAGACCCTTCCTAGAGCTGGCCGCCTGGCCAAAATGAGCAATCTGGGGAGAAGTGCCTTGGTCAGGGAGGTGACCAAGAACCCGATGGTCACTCTGACAGAGTTCTAGAGTTCCTCTGTGGAGATGGGAGAACCTTCCAGAAGGACAACCATCTCTGCAGCACTCCACCAATCAGGCCTTTATGGTAGAGTGGCCAGACGGAAGCCACTCCTCAGTAAAAGGCACATGACAGCCCGCTTGGAGTTTGCCAAAAGGCACCTAAAGACTCTCAGACCATGAGAAACAAGACCTCTGGTCTGATGAAACCAAGATTGAACTCTTTGGCCTGAATGCCAAGCGTCACGTCTGGAGGAAACCTGGTACCATCGCTACGGTGAAGCATGGTGGTGGTAGCATCATGCTGTGGGGAGGTTTTTCAGCGGCAGGGACTGGGTGTCTAGTCAGGATCGAGGGAAAGATGAACGGAGCAAAGTACAGAGAGATCCTTGATGAAAACCTGCTCCAGAGTGCTCAGGACCTCAGACTGGGGCGAAGGGTCACCTTCCAACAGGACAACAACCCTAAGCACACAGCCAAGACAACGCAGGAGTGGCTTCGGGACAAGTCTCTGAATGTCCTTGAGTGGCCCAGCCAGAGCCCGGACTTGAACCTGAAATAGCTGTGCAGCGACGCTCCCCATCCAACCTGACAGAGCTTGAGAGGATCTGCAGAGAAGAATGGGAGAAACTCCTCAAATACAGGTGTGCCAAGCTTGTAGCATCATACCCAAGAAGACTCGAGGCTGTAATCGCTGCCAAAGGTGCTTCATAAAAGTTTGCTTGATGTATTGTTGTCTCTACCTTCTTGCCCTTTGTGCTGTTGTCTGTTGCCCAATAATGTTTGTACCATGTTGTGCTGCTACCATGTTGTGTTGCTACCATGTTGTGTTGCTACCATGTTGTTGTCATGTTGTGTTGCTACCATGTTGTTGTCATGTTGTGTTGCTACCATGTTGTTGTCATGTTGTGCTGCTACCATGTTGTTGTCATGTTGTGTTGCTACCATGTTGTTGTCATGTTGTGTTGCTGTCATGCTATGTTGTTGTCTTAGGTCTCTCTTTATGTAGTATTGTGGTGTCTCTTTCTGAATGCACTGTGCACACACTATATACACACACACACCTCTTCCTGGGGGGTCCAGCGCTGCTGAAAAGTCTTCTCTTTGGGGATTTACCATTATCGAGTCCTAACCTACAACACAAGCAATAATACATCAATAATAACACACAACCCCATTACGTTCTACAGTCCAGCAATGTGTGTGTGAGATGGGGGCCTTACCCTGCTCTCAGCATCAGAAGCCTGGGACTCAATTTGACCGACGAGCCGGGAGAGGAGCGAGGGAGACGAGGGGAGGAGGGGGGGAGACAAGCACTGGATGGCATGGGGGAGTAAGGAGGGAGGCGGGGGGAGGAGGAAGGGGGTGGGAGAACAGGAGAGGAGGGATAGATACGAGGAGAGGAGGGAGAGATACGAGGAGAGGTGGGAGAGATACGAGGAGAGGAGGGAGAGATACGAGGAGAGGAGGGAGAGATACGAGGAGAGGTGGGAGAGATACGAGGAGAGGAGGGAGAGATACGAGGAGAGGTGGGAGAGATACGAGGAGAGGAGGGAGAGATACGAGGAGAGGAGGGAGAGATACGAGGAGAGGAGGGAGAGATACGAGGAGAGGAGGGAGAGATACGAGGAGAGGAGGGAGAGATACGAGGAGAGGAGGGAGAGATACGAGGAGAGGAGGGAGAGATACGAGGAGAGGAGGGAGAGATACGAGGAGAGGAGGGAGAGATACGAGGAGAGGAGGGAGAGATACGAGGAGAGGAGGGAGAGATACGAGGAGAGGAGGGAGAGATACGAGGAGAGGAGGGAGAGATACGAGGAGAGGAGGGAGAGATACGAGGAGAGGCAGCAGCAGGTCTGTCTGTCCACACTAGACACTGGTCCTCCTAAAGAAGACAGAATTATAGTCTATATGTTATAACTAATAGACATAATGATAGTCTATATGTTATAACTGATAGACATAATGATAGTCTACATGTTATAACTAATAGACAGAATGATAGTCTATATGTTATAACTAATAGACAGAATGATAGTCTATATGTTATAACTAATAGACAGAATGATAGTCTATATGTTATAACTAATAGACAGAATGATAGTCTATATGTTATAACTAATAGACAGAATTATAGTCTATATGTTATAACTAATAGACAGAATGATAGTCTATATGTTATAACTAATAGACAGAATGATAGTCTATATGTTATAACTAATAGAATGATAGTCTATATGTTATAACTAATAGACAGAATGATAGTCTATATGTTATAACTAATAGACAGAATGATAGTCTATATGTTATAACTAATAGACAGAATTATAGTCTATATGTTATAACTGATAGACAGAATGATAGTCTATATGTTATAACTAATAGACAGAATGATAGTCTATATGTTATAACTAATAGACAGAATGATAGTCTATATGTTATAACTAATAGACAGAATGATAGTCTATATGTTATAACTAATAGACAGAATTATAGTCTATATGTTATAACTGATAGACAGAATGATAGTCTATATGTTATAACTAATAGAATGATAGTCTATATGTTATAACTAATAGAATGATAGTCTATATGTTATAACTAATAGACAGAATGATAGTCTAT
>CM062511.1:34578355-34580855 GCA_031479575.1 Coregonus ussuriensis | reverse complement strand
AGGTTACAATGTTGCACAAAATCTGATCAGACACCTGCCTCCTGTGATATACCTGGGCACCCTACTCTGCTCTGGGGCATTTTCTGATCAGACACCTACCTACTGCTGCTTTCATCCTTCCATTTGACATTGTGCCTTGGATGTTTTTGGACTACTGCCAAACTTAAACTCCACTTAGTTTAGCCTACTTGGATTTAGTATTTTTGACTTTCCCCGCGGCCCGGTGTAGCTCTTGACTTTCCCACGGCCCAGTATAGCTCTTGCCTCCCTCCTGGCTTTCCACCGGCCTGTACTGGAAACTGCATCCCCTCAAAGGTGCTTCTCTCCTGGCTATCATACTGGTAATACAGCCTCCGTTGCGTTGATGTTTTGATGGGTCCCAGCATTTAATAACATTGAGAGTCTTTTTGACTCTCCAGTAGCCCGGTGTAGCTCGACTCTCCAGTAGCCCGGTGTAGCTCTTGACGCTTACATTGAGTAAGTCACAGCTGTCTCCTTGCTGTTGTTATGCTGCCAAGGCAGCAGCTACTCTCCCTGGGGTCCGGCAAAATTACAATACATTCATAACAGATTTCATAACACACTAAGTGTGTGCCCTCAGGCCCCTACTCCACCACTACCACATATCTACAACACAAAATGAAGTCCCTCTTTGTGGCACCTGACCACACGACTGAACAGTAGTCCAGGTGTGACAAAACTAAGGCCTGTAGGACCTGCCTTGTTGATAGTGCTGTTAAGAAGGCAGAGCAGCGCTTTATTATAAGATTTAGTTGAGGTTTAGGGTTTAGTAAATGATTTGTCCCAAATACAATGCTTTTAGTTTTTGAAATATTTAGGACTAACTTATTCCTTGCCACCCATTCTGAAACTAACTGCAGCTCTTTGTTAAGTGTTGCAGTCATTTCAGTCACTGTAGTAGCTGACATTTATAGTATTGAGTCATCAGCATACATAGACACACTGGCTTTACTCAAAGCCAGTGGCATGTCATTAGTAAAGATTGAAATAAGTAATGGGCCTAGACAGCTGCCTTGGGGAATTCCTGATTCTACCTGGATTATGTTGGAGAGGCTTCCATTAAAGAACACCCTCTGTGTTCTGTTAGACAGGTAACTCTTTTTCCACAATATAGCAGGGGGTGTAAAGCCATAACACATACGTTTTCCCAGCAACAGACTATGATCGATAATGTCAATAACTTTTGCCTCCCTCCAGGCATTAAAATAAGTGCTGGCTGGTTTCTAGTCTGTGGTTGGGTTCTGCATAGAACTATGGCGATCCTACTAACTGATTCAATCTAACTATCACACTGTGGCGCTTCAATCTAACTAACTATCACACTGTGTGGACTGACTTTTAGCGCTTCAATCTAACTAACTATCACACTGTCTGGACACCGTCACCAGCAAAGCACTATTACACCTCCTCCTCCATGCTTCACGGTGGGAATCACACATGCAGAGATCATGCGTTCACCTACTCTGCATCTCACAAAGACATGGCGGTAGGAACCAAAAATCTCAGACCAAAGGACAGATTTCCACCGGTCTAATGTCCATTGCTTGTGTTTCTTGGCCCAAGCAAGTCTCTTCTTATTATTGGTGTCCTTTAGTAGTGGTTTCTTTGCATCAATTCGACCATGAATGCCTGATTCACAGTCTCCTCTGAACAGTTGATGTTGAGATGTGTCTGTTACTTGAACTCTGTGAAGCATTTATTTGGGATGCAATTTCTGAGGCTGGTAACTCTAATGAACTTATCCTCTGCAGCAGAGGTAACTCTGAGTCTTCCATTCCTGTGGTGGTCCTCATGAGAGCCAGTTTCATCTTAGCACTTGATGTTTTTTGCGACTGCACTTGAAGAAACTTTCAAAGTTCTTGAAATGTTCTGTATTGACTGACCTTCATGTCTTAAAGTAATGATGGACTGTCGTTTCTCTTTGCTTATTTGAGCTGTTCTTGCCATAATATGGACTTGGTCTTTTACCAAATAGGGCTATCTTCTGTATACCCCCCCTACCTTGTCCCAACACAACTGATAGGCTCAAACACATTAAGAAGGAAAGAAATTCCACAAATTAACTTTTAAGAAGGCACACCTGTTACTTGAAATGCATTCCAGGTGACTACCTCATGAAGCTGGTTGAGAGAATGCCAAGAGCGTCATCAAGGGAAAGGGGGGCTATTGGAAGAATATCAATATTTGTTTAACACTTCTTTGGTTACTACATGATTCCATATGTGTTATTTCTTAGTTTTGATGTCTTCACTATTATAGTGAAGACATATTATAGAAAATAGAACAAAAACGTTTGTACATTTGTAAACATTTCAAAAAACCTGAATCAAAAGGCTGTGTATATTGACAACTAAATGTACTAATTTCCTTTGTCAGCAGCATACCACCCTGCATCCCACTGCTGGCTTGCCTCTGAAGCTAAGCAGGGTGGTCCTGGTCGGTCCCTGGATGGGAGTTGTGGAAGTTGTTTTGGAGGGCC
>CM062511.1:34571476-34573976 GCA_031479575.1 Coregonus ussuriensis | reverse complement strand
TACCTTTTTTTAAAGGTATCTGTGACCAACAGATGCATATCTGTATTCCCAGTAATGTGAGATCTATAGATTAGGGCTTAATTTATTTATTTCAATTGACTGATGTCCTTATTTGAACTGTAACTCAGTAAAATCTTTGAAATTGTTGCATGTTGTGTTTATATTTTTGTTCAGTGTATTTCTGTGAGATATACGAGCGCGCTTCTCACACAAACACGGCTATGCGTTGGTCTCAAACAGGTTACAATGTTGCACAAAATCTGATCAGACACCTGCCTCCTGTGATATACCTGGGCACCCTACTCTGCTCTGGGGCATTTTCTGATCAGACACCTACCTACTGCTGCTTTCATCCTTCCATTTGACATTGTGCCTTGGATGTTTTTGGACTACTGCCAAACTTAAACTCCACTTAGTTTAGCCTACTTGGATTTAGTATTTTTGACTTTCCCGCGGCCCGGTGTAGCTCTTGACTTTCCCACGGCCCAGTATAGCTCTTGCCTCCCTCCTGGCTTTCCACCGGCCTGTACTGGAAACTGCATCCCCTCAAAGGTGCTTCTCTCCTGGCTATCATACTGGTAATACAGCCTCCGTTGCGTTGATGTTTTGATGGGTCCCAGCATTTAATAACATTGAGAGTCTTTTTGACTCTCCAGTAGCCCGGTGTAGCTCGACTCTCCAGTAGCCCGGTGTAGCTCTTGACGCTTACATTGAGTAAGTCACAGCTGTCTCCTTGCTGTTGTTATGCTGCCAAGGCAGCAGCTACTCTCCCTGGGGTCCGGCAAAATTACAATACATTCATAACAGATTTCATAACACACTAAGTGTGTGCCCTCAGGCCCCTACTCCACCACTACCACATATCTACAACACAAAATGAAGTCCCTCTTTGTGGCACCTGACCACACGACTGAACAGTAGTCCAGGTGTGACAAAACTAAGGCCTGTAGGACCTGCCTTGTTGATAGTGCTGTTAAGAAGGCAGAGCAGCGCTTTATTATAAGATTTAGTTGAGGTTTAGGGTTTAGTAAATGATTTGTCCCAAATACAATGCTTTTAGTTTTTGAAATATTTAGGACTAACTTATTCCTTGCCACCCATTCTGAAACTAACTGCAGCTCTTTGTTAAGTGTTGCAGTCATTTCAGT
This sequence comes from Coregonus ussuriensis, assembly GCA_031479575.1. Taxonomy (NCBI): domain Eukaryota; kingdom Metazoa; phylum Chordata; class Actinopteri; order Salmoniformes; family Salmonidae; genus Coregonus; species Coregonus ussuriensis. Next base: position 34,572,828 of record CM062511.1, on the reverse strand, counting down.
CACTGTAGTAGCTGACATTTATAGTATTGAGTCATCAGCATACATAGACACACTGGCTTTACTCAAAGCCAGTGGCATGTCATTAGTAAAGATTGAAATAAGTAATGGGCCTAGACAGCTGCCTTGGGGAATTCCTGATTCTACCTGGATTATGTTGGAGAGGCTTCCATTAAAGAACACCCTCTGTGTTCTGTTAGACAGGTAACTCTTTTTCCACAATATAGCAGGGGGTGTAAAGCCATAACACATACGTTTTCCCAGCAACAGACTATGATCGATAATGTCAATAACTTTTGCCTCCCTCCAGGCATTAAAATAAGTGCTGGCTGGTTTCTAGTCTGTGGTTGGGTTCTGCATAGAACTATGGCGATCCTACTAACTGATTCAATCTAACTATCACACTGTGGCGCTTCAATCTAACTAACTATCACACTGTGTGGACTGACTTTTAGCGCTTCAATCTAACTAACTATCACACTGTCTGGACACCGTCACCAGCAAAGCACTATTACACCTCCTCCTCCATGCTTCACGGTGGGAATCACACATGCAGAGATCATGCGTTCACCTACTCTGCATCTCACAAAGACATGGCGGTAGGAACCAAAAATCTCAGACCAAAGGACAGATTTCCACCGGTCTAATGTCCATTGCTTGTGTTTCTTGGCCCAAGCAAGTCTCTTCTTATTATTGGTGTCCTTTAGTAGTGGTTTCTTTGCATCAATTCGACCATGAATGCCTGATTCACAGTCTCCTCTGAACAGTTGATGTTGAGATGTGTCTGTTACTTGAACTCTGTGAAGCATTTATTTGGGATGCAATTTCTGAGGCTGGTAACTCTAATGAACTTATCCTCTGCAGCAGAGGTAACTCTGAGTCTTCCATTCCTGTGGTGGTCCTCATGAGAGCCAGTTTCATCTTAGCACTTGATGTTTTTTGCGACTGCACTTGAAGAAACTTTCAAAGTTCTTGAAATGTTCTGTATTGACTGACCTTCATGTCTTAAAGTAATGATGGACTGTCGTTTCTCTTTGCTTATTTGAGCTGTTCTTGCCATAATATGGACTTGGTCTTTTACCAAATAGGGCTATCTTCTGTATACCCCCCCTACCTTGTCCCAACACAACTGATAGGCTCAAACACATTAAGAAGGAAAGAAATTCCACAAATTAACTTTTAAGAAGGCACACCTGTTACTTGAAATGCATTCCAGGTGACTACCTCATGAAGCTGGTTGAGAGAATGCCAAGAGCGTCATCAAGGGAAAGGGGGGCTATTGGAAGAATATCAATATTTGTTTAACACTTCTTTGGTTACTACATGATTCCATATGTGTTATTTCTTAGTTTTGA